>OY282642.1:30089455-30384455 GCA_958299015.1 Tetanocera ferruginea | reverse complement strand
TTACTGTTAATACCAAAATATATCGAAAAGCTTGTTAAACACTTAAAGCAAGCCTCAAGGGAAACATTTAGTCCAAAGCAGGGGAGAGAGAGAAAAATAGAAAGCAATGAAAATAGAACACAGCAGCAATCCATTAATTATGTCCTTGAAAAAGTCAGTCAGCACACATTGGGAAGCTTCAGCAAATTGAACACTCAATTATTTTGTACAAGCGCAAAATAAGCAATTCTGAACTCATCAGCAACCAATTCTGTTTAGTCGACAAAAAAAAAAAATGATTACGAATTTCCTTAAAGGACTTTCTTTTCGAATTGCCAGAAAAATCATTCGGCTGTATAGAATATTAACTTTACTTTTAAAGTTATTTTAATTGCATAAAGTGTTGCATAAAGAAAAATAATTTTGCTGCTGACCGTGTTCTGCCCAGTTGTTGTAGTTGAGTCTTCTTCTTAATGAAGTGTCTTCTGCTTATTTCATTTGCTAAGTTTTGCTCATGATTTCTTTGCTGAAATCGTAATTTAGAATAAATATTTATGCAGCTGTTATTGCATACTTTTGCATAGAGCTTTTACATGAAGATTTACATTTTAGCGAGTTTGTTTTATTTAATTAAAGAAAGAAAGCAAGAAAGAAAGCTGTTGTGACAATATTTAAGCTTTGAGCAGCACAAAATAAATGCCCCGAATTTTGGCACCAATTAACACTGAAGAAAACAAATAATTTTTGATTAAAGCTGCTTTAAAGTTTAACAAACTTGCAGTTGAATAAATGTTGACAGTTTTTGTGTTTAAAACAAACAATATTTAGTTGCGCTCCTAGGTTTATGCTATGTAAAATTGAATGTCATCATGTCGTTATTAATAAAGTAAGTGCAAGACTGCAACATTGTAGCACTTGAATTTTATGTTTGTTGTTGTTTTTGTAGTTAGTTAAGAAATCATTGAAATGTTTTATTTTTACTGCAACACACACAGAATCACACACACATATTTACACTTTCATACACTCATGGAACGCTAGTATTGATAGCAGCGTCTATTTAAGTGCTATTCGTGTGCTTTTTAAAAAGCTCTTGAAATTATTATTGCGCAGAAAACATTAAATAATAAAAATGCAACATTGTCGCTTAATGCCTTTAGCAGTTTATGACTTTGAGCGTTGTGAGTTTATGACGTTGTCAATTGAAGCATTTCTGTGGAAGTCAAAGTTAATCTATTGAAATTAATTTTCTTGAGTGGTTCCAATGCTTAAGCTGATTTTTTTTTCAAACGAATTCAATTGATTTCTGTTCAATAACACTGCTTGAACTTTAAGTTTGAGAAAATTATGAAGTTGGGCTCTTTAAGCTCTTTTTAATGAAAACTTTAAGTCTTCGTCAGTTCCATTTAAAGCTTTACTTAAATCAAAATCAAAGATTCATATTCAGAACTTTTCTATGACTTGTTTTGCTGTTCTTTTACTTCTTCTCTTCTTTAAATTTGTGGCAGAAAAACTTTTTACAAAAAGCTTTTTAAAACATAAAAGAGTGTTTTTACTTAATGTCGGCTACTGTCTTATAATTTGCTTAAATTATTAATTGGTTTGAGCTTTTAGTGCTTGTTAAGAGCTTTCTGAAGCTTTAATTGTTATTAATTGGCTCAAACTAGTGATAGCGCTGTATAAAAGCTTCAGAAACAGTTCTGTTTAAGCTTAAAAAGTTGTTCTCTTTGTTTTTTACCTACATTTTTGGTCAAAACTTGTTGTACAATTTTAAGCTTTTAACAATTTTTACGATATTTAAAGTTTTTCAAAACTTTTGTCTCAACTTATCAGCTCCAATTATGAGAAAACGATTTTTTAATTAATTCGAAAGTACATTTATTTCAAATTTTTTTTTAATTTTTAAATGTTTTGCCTATTTTTCAATTATTTCTCAATTTTTCCATTTTTTTTTTTTTTTAATTTTTCTTAAACTCTGTGTCTATAATCATATATAAAGCTTTTTAAACTTTTATTTTTTTATTATTTTTTAGTTTTTTAATGCCATAAAACTATTTCTTAGCTTTTTTAAACTTTAAAGAACTTTGAGCTTTTAGAGCTTTTGAAAGCTTTTAGAGCTTTTTGCAAATTTTGATGTCATTTGACAGATAAAATTATTTATAAAGCTTTCTAAGCCACGAAAGTAAAAAAGGCTTGTATTTTTGCAATTTGCAGCCAATTTTATTTAGAAATAAAATTATTTATTAGCTTTCTAGCTTAGAAAGTTAAAAAAGGTTTTTGTTTTTGCAATTTTCAGCCAAGGAATATTTTAAACTTTTAACAGGTTTTCAGTTTGTTTATTTCTTTAATGTTTGGTCAAAAATTAGTTTTATGACTTATCAGATTTTAACTTGGTTAAAACTTAAGTCAAAACCGTAATTTATAAACTCAGCTCATTATATGACTTAATTTTGTTTAAATGTTTGCCTTAAAATCATATGTAAAGCTTTTTAAAATTATGTTTTGATAGTGTTTTTACAAAAGCTTTCATCCTAATCAAGTTATGAAAAGAATTTGTTTTGTTGAATAGTTTGAAAATAAATTTATTTTCTTTAAATTTGTGTGATTATTTCATATTTTATGCCAGTCATTATTTCTGTGATTTTTTAAGTGTACGAAGCATTTTAAGCTTTTAGAGCTTTTGAAAGCTTTTGAAGCTTTTCAATAATTTTATTGTAACTTATCATTTAAAATTATTTATTAAATTTTTCTAGACTTGAGAGTTTTAAACGGCTGTTATATTTGAAATTTGAGTCCAAGAATAGCATTTAAGAATATTTTAATCTATCGTGTTTTTTATTTCTTTAAATATTATTAATGGCAATCTACATTCTGTATTTTTTGAACTTGAAAAGCATTTTGAGCTTTTAGAGCTTTTGAAAGCTTTTTGAAAATAATACTGTAACTTATCATGTAAAATTATTTATTAAGTTCTTAAGCTTAAAAATTTTAAAATGGCTTTTATATTTGAAATTTGTGATCAAGAGCAACATTTTAAACCTTCGGTATTTTTTTTTTTTTTTTTTTTTGTAATTTTTGGTCAAAAACAAGTTTTATGATTTGATGAATTTTAAGTTGTTTAACTGTTTTGCCGTTTTTTAACAGCTCAAGTCCTGAAAATAATTTTTATTCTTAAATAGTACGAATATAAAATTATTTGCCTTAAATTGTTTGCCGTTATTTTTTATCTTATATCTTTATTTTTATAAAGAGTGTTATTAATGTCAGTCTTTATTTCTGTGATTTTAAGGCTTAAAAAGAAATTTGAGCTTTTAAAGCTTTTTGTAAATTTTACTATAACTTATCAGTTGAAAGGATTTATGAAGCTTTTTTAAGCTTAAAAAGCTTTAATTTATGCAATTTGTGACCAAAACAGTTTTCCTCAACTTTAAAAGCTTTTCTATTTGTTTATTCTTTAGTTTACGGAATAAACTCAGCTCAAGTCAATAGTTCAAAAATAGAGTAACTTTTATTTTTTTTTATGTTTGTGTGCCCTAAATAATTTCAGCGCTTTTTTTAAGTGTTGTTTTCTTTTATTTTTTGTGGTGCGTTCCTTATGCCAGTCACTATTTCTATGGTTTTTAAGCTTCAAAAGCATTTTGAGTATTTAAAGCTTATTAATGATTTTACTACAACTGGACATTTCAAATTATTTACAAAGATTTTTAAGCTCATAAAGTTAAAAAAGAGCTTTTGTTTTGCAATTTGTAATCAAGAGAAGTATTTGAAACCTTTGACAGTCTTCCTATTTGTATTTTTCTTTATTTCATGGTCATAAACAAGTTTAATGATTTGAAAGCTTCTTAATTGAATGAAGCTTTTGTCGTAATTTTGTAGCTTAAAGCATGAAAAAAGTTTTTTTGTCTCAAAAAATTCAAAAATAAATATATTGCAAATTTATTTTATTTCAAATGTTTGCTTTAAAATCATAATTAAAGCTTTTTAAACCATATTTTGTTTGAGTATTTTTGATGTCAGCCTCTATTTTTGTGTGTTTAAAAAGCATTTTGCGCTTTTAGATCTTTTTGAAGCATTTAGAGCTTTTGGAAACTTGTAGAACTTTGAAAACTTTAGATCTTTTGTAAAATTTAAGTGAAACTTATCAGTTCAAATTATTTAATTCATGTTTTTCAAGCATTAAAAGTTAAAAAAGGCCTTTAATTTTTAAAATCTGCAATCAAGAGTAGCTTTTCATACTTTTCAAAAGTTGATATTGGTTTTTCTTAAAAACATGTTCAAAATTGCCTATTAAGGTTGAAAGATTTTAAGAGCTTTAAAGAAGTTTGAAGCTTGTAAGAGCTTTAAAAGAGCTTTTAAGAGATTTAAAAAATGTAAAATGTGATTTTCATGAATGTGTACCCAAAAAATAGTTTTGATACATAAAAGCTTTCAAAAGCTTATAAAAGCTTTTTGTATATTTTTGAATTTTGAACCATAATATAACTGTTTAACTCACAAATTAACTGCTTTTATTTGTAAACAAAGAATGAGAAGAATTTTCATCAAAATGCTCTTCATAAAATTGATTTCAAACAAAATACCAGCGTTTGTTGCTTTGCATTGAAAACACTTTTGACAGTCGCAAGCAGACAAATTTATTGAAAGAAAAACAATAAATTTTTACTAGGCCCTAACCAATTAAGTCGATGTCATGGCAATATCCGACCAATGCTACACAAACTTTTCTTAATTTTTCCGGTTTCAATAAATATTTAAATATGGCCTTTAGCTCGTCTGTCAACTGCTTCCTTTAAATAACAATGAAAACAATGAATATTTAAGCACTTTTGCAAGACACTTAACACAATTTCTCAAAACAATAACAACAACAAAAACAATAACACCAAAACAAGCCAACAATGCTTGTCACCTGCTATAAAATTGTTGTTTTTTCTTATATATATTTTATTTTTTATTCTTTTAAATTTGTTCTTTGTGCGCACACACCCTAAAATCTACACAAAGGGGTTAATTTTCAGTTTTTACACTTCAGGCAACACGCTGAATAGCCATAAAGTGCTTGTTGCTAACGGAACAAACAGAACCTGCTGCATGAAACCTGTACAGGACAAACGCATTATTATTGCTTCGTTGAGTTTCAATAAAATGTACTTGAAGACAAATTCGAAGATGATAAAAACAAATATAATAAAAAATTTTGTGGTTTACTCTGTAAAAAGGATTTGATGCTGGTATAGCGTTGTTGTGAATGGGTCGAAAAAAAAAACTACGACCACTTTTGCTAAATAAAATTCAAGTCAACTTAGAATATTAAACTTCATTACAAAGGATATTACGACAAAAGTACAAACGAAATTACAGGATGTGCGGCAGAGTAAATATCGATTGCGCCGTACATTAATTGCGGAAATATTTGGAATATTCAATAGTGCATTTATTATTTTAATATTTTTAAGCAAATAATTTAGCATATGGAAAGGTTCGCTCCTGTATTTCATGAGTTGTACATATCAATGAATGAAAAAAATAAAACTGAGGCAAAGTAAAGCTCCCAAATCAGTCAAATGAATCTGCATGAGTCTTTTTAAGCCAAAATTCACAAAAGCCCCGTTTATGAGATTGAAAAAAACCGATTTAACCGACCATGCTTGCTCATATATCACGAAAACTAATGATCTTAAGAAAACATCGTGTTGAAGTCGACTCAAACCTCCTATCTTAGAAAAATTTAAAGCTGATATCACTGACATATAAGAACTGAAGGGAAAGGAAAGGGCAGCGTTGCTTACGGCAAGCATCCTCTACGAGTTTGGATACGAATTTGTAGCTGGCAACAGAATACGGCATCATGTCCTGCGATTCCCTTTTGTGAACAAACGACTTGTAAGTAACCACCAATATGTGCGCACTCTGCGACAGAAGAAAGAGCTGACGGGACGAAAGAAAGTTAGAAATTACTAGACGTACGCACGATACGTAGTGCAAACATAGACTCGGATCATTATGTTGTCGTAGTCAAGATCCACACACGTCTGTGCGCTGCTAAGAATGCTCGCAATGCTACACAGAGAAAGCTAGACATCGACAAGCTGCAGTCAAAACGAACAGCCGAAGCCCTCGTTGCTCGACTCTCACTCCTGCTTCAAGAAAGCATTCCTGCAATCGACGATATATGCGCACATATCCCACTCCACGCGTAAGGCTGCCGAATAGGTGATAGACTACCACCACCCTCGCCGAAACCAGTGGCTCGACCAGGAGTGTCGCGACTTCACTGCAGAGAAGGACACCGCCTACAAAGCCACCCTGCAGTCGGTTGTGACGCGTGCTGTTATGGAGCAATACCGTGAGAAGAGGACAAAAGAGAAACGCCTTTTCAGGCAAAAAAAAAAACGACAGGCAGAAATGCGTGAGTGCGAGAAAATTGAGATGCACGGTGACAGGAATGAGACTCGAAAATATAAGACGCCTGGCCAATGACCGGAATTTAAGACCGGAACCTCTTCCTGCAAGGATTAAAAAGGGGAATCTAGTGACAGATATCCAGAGTACACTGATGTTATGGAGTAAAACAGTTCTCTAGTCTTCTTAATGGTGATGCTGACAACAATCCCGCCAATAGAGATGATATCCCGGAAACCCCAATTTTGGATGACAGCGTTGAAGTTCCGCAGCCTGACTATAACGAGGTCTTAACAGTTATAGCTCGGCTTAAAAGCAACAAAATTGCCGAAACCGATGGCCTTCCGGCTGAGCTGTTTATGATCGAAGGTGAAGCTCTGATTAAATGCATTCACAAGCTTCTATGCAGAAAATGGTCGAAAGAATGGATTCCAGATGATTGGAACCTCAGTGTGCTCTGCTTAATGCATGAGAAAGGCAATCCCAGCATTTGCGTCAACTATGGCTTGCGGATAAGCCTTCTTAATGTCGCATATAAGGTCCTATCGAGAGTATTGTGTGAAAAACTGAGGCCCATCGTCAACCAACTGATTGAACCTTGTCAGCATGGCTCTAGTCTTCTTAATGGTGATGCTGACAACAATCCCGCCAATAGAGATGATATCCCGGAAACCCCAATTTTGGATGACAGCGTTGAAGTTCCGCAGCCTGACTATAACGAGGTCTTAACAGTTATAGCTCGGCTTAAAAGCAACAAAATTGCCGAAACCGATGGCCTTCCGGCTGAGCTGTTTATGATCGAAGGTGAAGCTCTGATTAAATGCATTCACAAGCTTCTATGCAGAAAATGGTCGAAAGAATGGATTCCAGATGATTGGAACCTCAGTGTGCTCTGCTTAATGCATGAGAAAGGCAATCCCAGCATTTGCGTCAACTATGGCTTGCGGATAAGCCTTCTTAATGTCGCATATAAGGTCCTATCGAGAGTATTGTGTGAAAAACTGAGGCCCATTGTCAACCAACTGATTGAACCTTGTCAGCATGGCTTCAGACCTGGAAAATCCAGATGTTTACGAAAAATCTTGAAGAAGACCCTAGAGAGACAAATCGACACACACCATCTTTTCGGCGATTACAAATCCACCTTTGACAGTCTAATAAGGAGTTACTATCATGCCAGAATTTGGTATTCTTGCAAAGCTAATTCTTCTTTGCATGATATCACTGTGCAACATCAGCAGCGCAGTGAAAATCGGGAAGGATCTCTCTCCTACGTTCGATACCAAGCGAGGTTTCAGACAAGGTGATACCATATCGTGTGACTGTCTCAATTAAATTTTAAGGAAGACCATGCGAGCTGCTAATCAAAGAATAAGTGTCACGACATTCTATAAGACTGTTTTGCTGCTGGCGTAGCCTGATGATGTCAATATCACTGGCCATATTGCGCGTGAAGTTAGTTCAGCTTTTTCCAGGTTACAGAAAGAGTCTAGTCGAGTGGGTCTCTGCAATGAACGCAGAGAAGACGAAATATCTTTGTCAACAAACAAATAGTTTTCTTCCCAGTGTCTTGAAAACTCGTCTCTGTTGACAACATGGCCATCGAGGTTGTTAAGGATTTCGTTTATCTGGGATCCAGCGCTAACTCCTAAATCGATTTCGGCATTAGTATCAGACAGGGAATAACTCTTGCTAACTGGTGTTACATTGGGCTCAGTAGGCAATTGAGCCCTCTTTTAAAGAGCAAAACTCAAACTTTATAAGTCAATAATTATGCCTACTAGACACAACACACACTTGGACATTGTGCAGTTCTGATGAAAGGACTTTGGGAGAGTGTGAGATCCTTTATAAGATCTTTGGTCCGATCTCCGTCAATGGCGAGTACCGAATACGATGGAACGTTGAACTGTATATGTCTGTCGTTGAACTGAACATGGCAAAATTGAGTGGCTTTGCTGGCTACATCATATTAAGCGAATGGAAGAATACGCTTCAGTGAATAAACGATTTGGAACCCGGTGGTGGCCAACACAGATGAGAACGCCCAACTCTTCGTTGGAAGGACCAAGTAGATTTTATTCATACCAAATTTAGTGTTCCCCAAAAACCACGAGTGAACACTCACTCGTACTCAGTTTTTATTCATATCACTCAATTTCTTCAACTTAGAATTAGTATCTCCAAATTAGTAATGCAAAGTTTTTCAGACACTATGAAGGGTTATCTGGCCATTTTTAAGTAAATCTCTTTTCAATTTTGACTTTTACACGTCTTTCCATTGATGACATTTTGAAAACCCGACTATTTCACTTGCAGACTATTTTGTGGTATGAAAGACGATTGATAGAAATTTTGGGCAGAGGAGACAAAATCGAGTTTTTTCCATAAGCTGGACAAAGAAAGGACGAATGTTGTGAAAAAGGACAATTAAATTCCATGGTTTCTTTAAATTTTTGTGAAAATTTTATTTTACACTTAGTTTTGTTGTTGTGGCGAATACATATCTCAGATTCTCAGATATGATTTGCTGTGAATTGAGCAAAAATTTTGGCTGAATATTTTGAAGTATCTTCCAGTGTTGCCGTTTTGGTAGAATGCTTCAAAAAATTTTAACTTTTTTTGGTTTGGTAGGCAGATTTGAATTTTGGTAACTTTTCAGATAAACTATTACGGTCTTATTCATAAAAAAAAACTTTAAATAGCTTAAAAATGTTCAATAGTTAAAAAGCTTTTTAGAGCTAAAATAACAGACCAAGGTCCAAAATGTTCACCTCTGGGTATGTCTGGCTATCAAGCCGTTAACTTTAACCAACGAATAAATTGACTGGATAAAATTTCATATTGGTCAGTTTTTTATTCTCTTGATAGCATTTTAATCGGTCTGCTGAATATTTTTCCAGTTTATTTCCGGACGATTGTCAAATTAATGACAAAAATTATCCAGGGCTTTGACATTAATCTCAATTTGCTCAAAATTTTTAAAAATTGTATAAAAAACTAAAAAAAAATTGCTTTAGGAAATAATAAGCAAAGAGCTGCAAACAGAACAACTTGAAAAAAATCAAAGAAACAGTTGCAAAGGTTCATATAAAAAAACAAAAGTGAAAGAACTGGAGCAGAACTTCTATGTAACGATGATGCCATGTGCATCCTAGAAGATGAAGAACGAAACTGGTTTATCGCCAATATCTCCGCTCCTCTTGGTGAGACATAAAATATTCTCGAAACTAAATTGAAGATTAGATAGTTCTCTTCAAAAATACCTTCAACAGTTGTAAGGAAACCTAAATTTTGCCAATTTAGGCCTTACATTTCCCTCTGAACCTCATCGGAACAGAGGGCCCCACCGAACCTAAACCCACCCTGCAACTATGAACCGCACCTGAACAAATACCCAGTCATACCATGAACCGCCCCTATTCATAAAACACGCAGCTGTGCGACCCGCAATCAAACAATAACAAAACATACAGCAAGCCAGTGCATGATCACAGCAGCAAAACTTACAAACAACATACATTCTAGGCATCCACAAGTGGCAATAATAAAATACATAGGGTTCAATGAACAGCGACTTTGACAACAATAACAAGCAGAGCAAAATGTTGCCATTAGTTCTAGGCATGCGAGATTCAAGGTCGAGATCGGATGTAAAGTTTGCGACACAAACAAGGTCCCGTTATCCTTTTTGGGGATAAAAGGAGTAAGCAAACCGACAGTCAGCCTCTTTTGGAAGTGAACACGCAAGTGACAGTGAACAAATGAACAAGGATTGACAGTGAACAAGTGAACAAGGACAATAGTGAACATTGTTTTCTTGTCGGCCCGAGTGGTTTCATATCGGACGGCCGGCCGTAAAACATTTAAGTGGCATCACGACAGCTGTCTTTTTCTGTCGACCCGAGTGGTTTCATACCGGACGGTCTGCTTTAAAAGCATCCTAGTGAGTCCACTTTGTTCAAAAACAAGCTTGACGACATCCACAACTAAATTTTGCATCTGGCCCGAGTGGTTTCATACCGGACGGCCCAACGTAAATTCGATTATACAAAAGACAGTGAACAAGTGACCAAGTACGTCAGTGAGCAAGGACAACAGGAAACATTGATTTCTTGTCGGCCCGAGTGGCTTCATATCGGACGGCCGGCCGTAAAACATTTAAGTGGCATCACGACAGCTATCTTTTTCTGTCGACCCGAGTGGTTTCATACCGGACGGTCTGCTCTAAAAGCATCCTAGTAAGTCCATTGTGTTCAAAAACAATGCTTGACGACCCCCACGACTAAATTGTGCATCTGGCCCGAGTGGTTTCATACCGGACGGCCCAACGTAGTTTCAAGTACACCAAGGACAGGCGAACGGACTACGAGTTACAATGGATCCTGCTTCGAAGGACATTGAGGGAAATCGAGAAGCAGCAGAATATAGCAAAGAATGAAATGTGAATTATTGTGAAAAGAAACAAAATAAATAGACTTGAATCGTGAACGAAAATGAACTAAGTTGTTATTTTTTTAATATATGCGGAAAAAATATTTTTGTACGAACCCCGGCTATTCGGCGAGCTAACCCCCGGCTAGGAAGTTCGTAACACAGTTTTGACGTTAAGCACACGGTTTTAACGCTATTAGACTAGAAATTATTTTCGATATCCAATAAAATTTCACTGATAAAGTTATTCTCTGGATAACTTTATTCGCTGGTTAAATATTTCGAGAAACTCTGGATAAGTTCGAAAAACTACTGGAATAGTTGGAAATATCCATTGGTTAAAATTATCCAGAGATGAACAATTTGGTTCATAGGTAGTATTGACGTTTCTGTTGGAAACGGACTTTTGTCAAAAAAAATAACAAGAAAGAGAGCGCTCACAATCCGTCATAGCATACAATTAATTTTCACTGGTCACATTCAGCGTACCCAACAGTTGCCAACTGCTAAGTCAAGACTTGATGCACAAAAATTTGAAGTTTCGCATTAAAATGCATTTAAAAATAGAAAATCTTTAATTTGTCGGTAAAATTTCCATTCGTATTTGATACAAAGCTTGATATTTCATTCAGTTCAGTGGTGACCATGGCATGCAGGTTAAGTGTGTGGCTTAGCATGCTCGGAGCCCGGGTTCGATCCCCAGCCGCGGCGAAAAGTTTTTTCAATAAAAAATTTTTCTGATCGGTCACCACCTCTCTGCAGACAATGGCAAACCTCAGATAGTAAATAATGCCATGTAAAGCTTCTTGAGAACATGAACTTTAGCCGTTCGGAGTCGGCATAAAACATGTAGGTCCAGTTCTCGGTCATTAGTGTGGAAACATTTAATAACACACACAACACAATTGATCATAAGAAGCTCGGTCAAAGTCCTTTCAAGGGCTGAAGTGGCCAATTTGTTTTTTTTTTGTTTGATATTTCATAAACTTGACAATTTTTCTGAAACTTCAATACAGATAATAGCGCTGCCCGATGTGTTGCTGTCACAACAGTTGACACAGCTGAATGTGGCCAATGAATATAACAACGAACAGCTGTTTTTGACAAGAGTTCGTTTACTTGTAGCTGAGAGAATCAACATTTGTCAACACTTGGTCTATTCGAGTACTGATAATTTGTGATAATTTTCACAAATTATCAGCTTTTGGCGTTCGCGTACGCAAAAAACTTGCAGAATGAGAGAAATTGAGAGCGCAAAGTGACAGTTGACTCGGAGGGGAAGTTGCAAATTCCTGCTGGAAAAATTTTTACTGTCGAGAATTTGCAAGCTAGAAAACAGCTGATTTTAAACAGTTGCAATTTGAACTTTCAAACAAGCCAAACAAATTTAGTAAAAATTTTGTACAATTTAGTAAAAGTCATCATGATTTTTGGTATACTTGTTAAATCTAACCGCTTTCAACCTTGTGAAATGTTCCAGGAGAACACTTTATGTCCTATTTGCGTTTGCTTGCCATTCCACTTTAAATGTAAGCAAGACGTTAGTCAGCTGTTATCGTGGTTTGCAAGTTTTTGCAAATTTTTATGATATTTTTCTATTTGAGAGAGAATTGCGTGTTACTCTCTTGCAAGTTGCTGTTGGATATTTTTCACTGGATAAGTACTCGAACAGACCAACTACCTGGTAAAATTATTCTATCATGATTTTAAATATTTTGAAATGTTTTGCCATTTTTTCAAAGTTTTTTAAATTGTTGGAAAAATTTTAAAAATGCTTTATGGAGAGTTTATTGAAGGTTTCTCATAACCTTCTTTATAAGAGGTTTTTGTCATTATTGGACGTTTATGAATAATGTTTTTGATATTCTTCTTTTGAAGGCTTCAAAAGAGGCTCAACAATTTTAATGAATACAGCCGTTAGATTTTAACTCCTTGCAAAATTTAATAATGTAAACATTATATTGTTGTATATTTAAAGTTTATAATGCTCCAAGTTGTGTTTTTTTTTCGAAGTTGTAGCCAATTTGTTTTGAAATAAACGATATTGTAGTGTATTTGGAGGAATAATATCGTCTTCATAATCACTTTTCTTGTTCATCAAGAAAATCAATTGTTCTTTATTCTAAAATGGGTTGTCAGAATTTTTGTATTCCATCAGAATTAAATTGAGCCCAGGACTTGAAGCACCTAAGGTACATTAACAAACATGGAGGAGATTGGATTTTTTAGGGTTACAGTCTTTAAGAACTGGGTAACATCTCCTCTGTCAACAGCTATAAGAATATTGTAATTTATCTTCGTAAGGAATGATATTTTGGACCATTGGTTGGATATCGGCGTATAGCTGGATAGTATATAAACGACAAATATGAAACCACCATTTCTTGTCAGAACATCCTAGGCTGTACGGCAAGGATGTGGCAAAACTTCTTGAAGAAAACACTTTTTTACTTGAAAATTAATTCTTGAAAAATTTTGACACTCTCTAAAATGGCATTTTGTGCAGTATCATTTTTTGCAAAATTTAACTTTATGATGTCCGTTAGCTTTTGTGAATGCCAAAAACGTTATTTTAGGCTCATGTACGTCATAACTCTAAAGCTCATTGGTTGTGTTTCTGATACGTTGTTGAATGGTTCATCTGTTTTCTCAGGTTCAAATTTTTCTCAAATGTCACAGTCACAGTCACATATCAGTGGCATTATATCCTATTTTACACCTTCTAAATTTTTTCAATTATGTTGCACTTTTCTTTAAAAGATAATTTTGGCGAAACTCCTCACAAATTTTAAAACTGCTACAAGGAAAATATTTCATACTTTGCAGTTTTTCTCTGTTTCCGACTTTTTATACTTATCCTTATACACATGGGAAGGTCGAGTACTTTAGGTTTTGCACAATACTGTATATTCTTCTGTTTGGTAATGAAATATAATAATACAAAAACAAAAACAAAAACAAAGAGTTGAATTTGTAAGCATTGCATGAATAAAATGCGTTTTTTTTTAAATTATTTTCAATACTAGTTGGTAACTTTTGGTAACTTATTTAAAATTTTTAAGTGTTTTTGGTAGAGAAAATTGTTCGATCGCGGTAACCCTGGTATCTTTACAGAAATTTATATTTCAACCTATTTTTATTTCTGTATAATTTATATATTGTGTGATGATATTTCTTGCTTATTTCTCCCTCATTTTGCCCATTTTTATACTTACACTGAATTGCAAATCTTTGAAGTATTCTCCTTTTATTACGCTTCATTAGCATTAGGCCTAAATTTTATTTTATTTACCCTTAATTAACTTACTTTATTGTTTGTTTATTTGTTTTCTTGTTGTTTTTTTTTTTAAAACAAAAAAAAAAAAAATGCCTTTCCCTGTCATTTAAGTGTCTTGCTTTTATTTTCTAATTTATTCCAAATTTTCATTGTGCTTTGCTTAATTGTTTCGTTAACCTTAAAAATTCGTTAAGGAATAGATACGTGTTTGAATGCGCGTAATCACGGTGGTAGTATCGCTTTGGCAAGCACATCAATGAACATCTTCAATCCCTTCGATATGTTGCTTGAATTCATGTAATTCTGGCCAATGAGTGTATTTTGGGAAATTTTTGGCAACAAAGTGATTTGAAAAGAATTTGAAGCAGTTAATGTTAATAACTTTGATTTTAAACAACTCTTAAAGCTGTTGTCTGTTCTCTCTCAAGCTTCGTGTTTGAGGCTTTATTAAAAGGTTTTTCTGAATTTTCGGTCACCAAGTTTTATCTTTATCTTTGATGGTCGCACTCTCTAGTTCATCATGCAGATCTTCTTCCCGCGCTGACCATGCTTTTGAAACATCAAAAAGTGATTTAAATAAGTTTTCAATGAATTTTTACTCAAGCTTCAAAATGCCAAGCAGCCCCTGCGCGTTCTGCCCATCGTTTATACTTATTCTTTCTCACTTTCTTGCCATAAAGCAATGCAGCGCTTTGCAACTTGGGCTGTACTTTTTTCTTTTACTTTGTCTTTGTTTACTTTTTAAACTCCTTTGTGTCCATCGTCATGGCTAAAGTGTGAATAAATGAGTTGCTTGCTGCAGCAGATAATGGAAAATAACCGCATGTAGTGGGCAAGAAGGACAGGCATCAAGCATTTCAAGCAGCAAGCAGGTAAGCGCGATTGTGTCATGGCAAACGACAGCTTTTTGAAGTGCAAAAGTGGGCGTGGTTAGTTGATAAAATTGAATTATTGTCATCCGCACGCTGCTGCTGGCAAGTAGAAGCCAAGAAAAGGAAAAACTACAAAAAAAAAAAAAAGCATTGAGGGTGAAGTTAAGCAGCTCAGAAGTTGAACCATTGTGTGCCATCAAAGCTTTCAGTCAGTTGCTTGAGTGGCCAACGACATTGGACTTGCTTGACAAAAGAATTTAAATTGGATTTAGATGAGGCGTCAAGCTTGTATTCTCAAATATTTGTGAAGTGCCTAAGTGCTGAAAATTTGCTGCAAAAGCTGAACTACAAAGAAGTTTAAATTTTTATAGATACTTATTTTATCACTTGACAAGCAGCGTAATTATGACTAAGTAAGAAAAACAACAACAGCAAAAAAGGAAATAAGCAACAGAAGAAAAACATAAATAAATACAGTATAATTTCCCGTTTTCCCCACTTACTCGCCATTTTGGATTTATCACTCATCAACATCTTCAGCTTGTTGCAGTCTTCTCTACTCCACGCTGTCATCACAAGCAGAAAAAGCTTCGCTTTTTTCTTCCACTTGCAGTATGCAGCTCATTTCGCGTTGACACTTGATTGGTGACACAAAATACACACACTCATACCGCACACACACACACCTACGCAGCCACTTGCAGCTGGCATCCGCATTTAATGCCACATAAGTGCAGGTTTTGCAGTTATCAGCTGAAAATGTGTCCGCCATAGTAGCAACATTAAAAATCCATTTACCACAAAATTGTTGCAAATTTCATGTTGCAACATAATAATGTCGTACAGCAAGCAGTACATTTGAGTGGTAGTGTGTGTGTGGTAGTGTGTTCACTGTTGATGATGAGTTGTCGCAATGTTGAGCTGCCTGAGCTGGATTTTGTCGTTGTTTTTTATGCGCACTGCAACTATTTGAAAGTCCCTGTTGGCAATTGCAGGGTTTCGAAGCGTTACAAGCAGATCTTCATATAGAAGATCCGCGCTCATTTATATGTTTACCTTCTTTTTTATACGGATTGAGAACATTTTTCAGGCGTTATGTTATCGTTGCGCTACGGAGGTTTTCTAGCAGCACTTATTAAGAATGACTTAAATGAGTTGAAAAGAACCAACAATTTGATTCAGTGAAATAACGCCCAATGAAATAACGCCCAAAATAAAAAATGAAATAAAGCCCAAAATAAATGAAATAACGCCCAAATCAAAAATGAAATAACGCCCAAAATATTTTCAAAGCAAATCATTTAAAATATTTTGGGCCTTATTTCATAATGAAATAACGCCCAAAATCTGTATGAAAAATATTTGGGCGTTATTTCATTTTTCATTTTGGGCGTTATGTCATAATGATATAAAGCCCAAAATAAAAAATGAAATAACGCCCAAATAAAATGAAATAAAGCCCAAAATTTTGGGCCTTATTTCATTATGAAATAACGCCCAAATTTGTATGGAAATTTTTTGGGCGTTATATCATTTTTTATTTTGGGCGTTATTTCATTGGGCGTTATTTCACTGAACCAACAATTTTATGTAGTTTTTTCAAATAATTTGAATCTTTTTTTTTTTTTTTTTTATGTCTGGAAAACATTTCTGTCGCACTGCTGTTGGTAGAGAGAGAGAAAAACAGACTAGTGCAGAGTGCACGAATGCCTCACTTCGGGTTTTTTCGATTGCCAATATTAACATAAGAAAATTTCAATGAGAGAGAGAAAATTTGCTTGACTTCGTATGAAAATGGAGCTGCCAGGAAAAGAAACCTCAAGTGAGGTTGTATCGTGAGTATGTATCGTTTTACATTCTATTCGTGATAATGTTTTTATAAAAAAAGGTATTTTTAATTCCCCAGCCGCGGCGAAAAGTTTTTTCAATCAAAAATTTTTTCTGATCGGTCACCACCTCTCTGCAGACAATGGCAAACCTCAGAGAGTAAATTATGCCATGTAAGAGCCCGAACAGAACCAAAGCGACTGACGGCTGGCGGTCCTCTCTCGGCGAATTGAGCTGAAACACGTCTACAACAAGAGCGGCTGGCGGTTGTCGGAACAGAGTTGCTTTTTGTCACGGTAGTGGTACAATTGACAGATAGGGGTGCAACAGACGGACAACATGATTAACATATATGAAAAAATTTTGACTTATTCAATTAAGTGTTCATCAAAATCCATTATGAAGACAATTATTTCGTATATTATTGCGAATTCACATAAATATTACACAGACACAAAAAAAAAAACGTCAGAATATACTAAAAACTAAAAAAATTACATTAAACACAGCCAATTCTTAGCAAAAGTATGGCAACATTTATGTTACTCAGAGAGAGGACCGCCAGCCGCCATAGCAAAAATAGAATAGATTCTATTCTGGCGTTTTTCCGTCGCGGATTCGCCCAGCGAATTCGTTTTTGCCGAGTGCATACATTTAAATGAATTCTGCTGAACGGCGAATCCGCCAGCCGTCATCCGCTTTGGTTCTGTTCGGGCTCTAAAGCTTCTTGAGAACATGAACTTTAGCCGTTCGGAGTCGGCATAAAACATGTAGGTCCAGTTCTCGGTGAATTGTGTGCAAACATTTAATAACACACACAACACAATTGATCATAAGAAGCTCGGTCAAAGTCCTTTCAAGGGCTGAAATGGCCAATTTGTTTTTGTTTTTTTTTTTTTAGGTATTTTTAATTACTTTCTTTTGACGCTAAAATTCATTAATTTGAACATTCCTTGGCTAATTGCCTATTGGGGCTTAACACACTAATACAACGAAACTGGAACGAATATGAATTCACCTTCACTCTCATGCCGGGGCATGTGCTCACATGAAAACAGCCGGTTGGTTTGGTAATTTCATTTGCATGAGTTTTTTTAACTGTGTTTGACAAAAAAAAAACGGTGTTTTTTCGTTCAACTGAAAATTGTAATATATTATCAGATTGTTTTTACAAAGAACTAGTAAGGAATTATCTTCGACTAGAGTTAAAATACTCCCATAGCCATACTGAAGTAAACTACTGTGGGCAAAAAATACCGGGAAATTTGAATTTACATATTTTGGGGATTCCAATAGGGACAAATGCTTTTTTTTAAAGTTGGCTTTGCTGTCACCGATCTGTGCCAAACTATACGTCAAAATATTTTTTAGTGTTTGAGATACCAAGAAATTTTCAACGAGGGTCGAGAAAGCGTTGAAGACGAGACACGGCCAGATCGACTATCAACATCAGCTGATGAGCTACACGTCAACAAAGCCAAAGAGTTGGTAAACCAAACTCCAGTCTGAGACCTTACTGACCTTGTTAGAATAACTCCGCCTAGTGATGATGATGGTAAGCCACTAGCCTGCCCCAAGCCAGTGAAAAGGAAGAGGGTTGTGCCATGCGTATTTGGACTTCAGTTAAATTATGTATGTCACGTAAAATATAGGTTGCCATGAGCCCTCGCTTTGAGATGCAAAATCATGGAAGTGGGACATAAAATCTGGTTATTGTAACCGTATCCGTAGCAAATGATATAAAACATACTGTAAGCACGGGGATAGTCAATAAACCTGGTTTAGCAACTAATAATTACTGGCACGAATAAAAATCTGATATTCTCTATGGGTTTATGAGAATAAGTGATGATAAATAAATTTCCAACAATAGGGTCTTTATGCCGGAAAAAGTGGTTTTTGAATTATGGTCATGGAGGTAGAGGAGTATTATAACGACAGTTAAAAATGGAGTATTGACAAGGAGTATGAGCTCAAGGAGCATAATAGATCCTGTGTTTGAGCATGCTTCGCTGTGGTAATGTTGTATGCTGGCTGATCAAGTTTTCTTATTTAATTTAGATAAGGCGATCAGTTTAAAAACAAGTGTTACAGTCGTTACTGATATTGTTCGAGACATTCAACAGGATTAGCTGTATTGATAGCACTTTATGTCTGCAATTTTTTTAGGCATTTCCTAAGTCATAGCAAATACCCGTCTAGTGTCTATCGGTATAGTTTAACGGGATACTAAGATAAGCTTGCTTATCAAGTCATGTGTGCTCAAAACTATCAATTCATTTCTGGTTTTTGTTGGAAGCTCATTGCAAGCTGGAAACCGTTTTGCCGGGGGACTTTCGTGGGCTGGCCCATCGGGGAGTTTCGTGCTGGTTGTGGTAAGCTTAATGTCGCAAGCTAGACAATGAGTCGGCGTGGCGTTGCGTCTCTGTACAACCAGGCTGACATACCAAATGTTCACAAATTGGTACTGGGGAATCGGTGGATGAGTAAAGTGCTGATAGCAGAATTGGCAAACGGCGCCTTGTCATAGTAAGCTGTTAATACTTGAAAACGCGAAAGCCTAGGGCAATTGTCATGTCCGGAAAATAATTAATTTTTATATGATTGAAAAGATAGATTGCTCAGTAGAAATCTTGTGTGCTGAGTGCTTGAAAACTGGTCGATAAATTTAATTATATTCTAAAAACCATTGGAATTGAGAAAGCAACTCCTAATAGACATGTCGGCCCAATATTCCTGCACTGCCGCCGGTTCGATGGATGTGAGTCCCGAAAACGCGTCTGTTGAGAGTTAATTTCAAAAGTCCATGACTACTCGCATTGGGGCAAGTAGAATTAAACTGCAAGGTAGGCGTCTACTATAAACACTTGGCTAATGACCATGTTAGAATAACGGAGGGATCAGTGAAAACATTTTTGAGTGACTATTTGGGTCTCAGAAAAGTGAAATATCGATTGGAGCCAAAGATGCTCAAAACTGCACTCGTAATTTGTAATCATTTTGCAAAAAACTCGACCCACTTAGCACCATGCGACTTGTGGCTATTCGACAAACTTAAGAGACTGCTCTGTGGACACCATTTTGAGTCGATAGAAGAGATAGAAACCAAAACGAATAAGGAATTGAAGGCTATACCGAAAGAGAACTTTGCAGCATATTTTGAAAATTGAAAAAAAAATGTTGGCAAAGTGTATTACATCCGGGTGCGACTACTTTGAGGTGGATAAAATTAATTTAGAAGAATAAATAAAGATTTTTTGATTTGTAAACAAATTCTCGATATTTTTTGTGCACAGTAGCATATATGAAGTACACGACTGTATCGGCTAGTGTCAATGCAGATAGCGATATGGCGATTCGTCACCATTCTCATCAAATAGACTTGTGTTATTCGATCATCTGGAATATTTTATACGTAAGGACTTCGGTATAAGGTCAAACAAAATACAGCTGGTGCAAGAACTGAAGCCGGGTGACTTGCCACAACGTCATTTGTTGGGTGAATGGGCCTTAGAAAAGTTGGATGAAGATCCACTTTTTTATCGAAAAATTGTCTTCAGTGTCGAAGCTCATTTTTGACTCAATGTGTACGTTAACAAACAGAATTGCCGAATTTGGTGTGAAGAGCAGGTAGTTAAACCTCTAGTAGACCCTCTCCAAAAGAGGTAGTTCAAGTGCTGGCAATGGAGGTCACAGGCGGGTCGTTGGCATTTTTATGGATGCCATGGATGATTTTGACCAAAATTGATGATTCGATGGCCAATCGGATGCAATGGGATTTTCTGAGGACATTCACAGGTGGTCATTGTAACTTTAATGGATTCCATTTTTAAGTACTTTTTTCTACAAGACGCACTTAATTTATATTGATGATGATGAGCAATGGGTTCATTGCGATAACCCTAAGCGCTAAAAACCAAACGGGCTAGGCTGCCTGGCCATACGCAAAAATCGACGTCAAAGCCCAATATTCACAGTGACAAGGTCCTTCTCTGTTTTTGGTCTCTGTATTTGTTGGGGCCGTGGTGTACTATAGGCTGCCACAACTAGGTGAAACTATCACTGGGCAACTCTACCGAACTCAATTGATCCGTTTGAGCATTGATCGAGCATTGAAATAAAAACGTCCAGAGTGCGATAAAAGGCACAACAATCTTATTTTGCAACATGACAACGCTCGGCCACATGTTACGCAGCCGGTATAAACATACCTTGAAACGCTGAAATTGAAAGTCTTACCTCTACTATTTGCTTTCTTTGATGACGCATGACCTTGAGGATCAGCACTTTCGCCCTTTTAAAATAAACTGAATCTTCTCATGGCTTTATATGAAAAAACTCTTTATATGAACTTTATATGAAAAAATTAAAAACTCTTCACACACAATATTTTTTTTTGTTTTTTCCGTTTTTTTTTTGTACGGGTCAACAAATTTCAAAAATAAAATAAAATATTAAAAATATAAAACTCGAAAATAATATTGAATTTTCTTTTTTTTTATTTTTCTCTCACGAAACACAAAAGGGTCAAAATGCTTAATAATTAATTTTTTTGATTATTCTTTAATAGTCTTAAATTTGAGCGCAATAAAGAATTAGGGACTCATTTGAAACAGGAAAGTAGGGTAATAATATCCATGATACAATTTCAAGATGCATTACAATATGGATATGGGCATTTCCATAGTCGCGAACGCGACATTAGTACGTCTTTGAGGAGCAAAATAATAAAGAAAACTCAAAACAAATTTTCTTTTTTTTCAAATTTTAAATAGCATTTTATTAGCACTATATTTAGAAAAAAAAAGTTAGGTTTTCTAGATTTTATGTTTCCAAAATATTAGCAATAAACATGGCATCGCGAACGCGACAAAAAATGGAACTCGTTTTCGACTGCATCTAGAAAAATTTAGATATCTGCGAAACGTAACATAATATTTTAAAGCGGTTAATTGTTAATTAAATAAGATTAATGTGGCTTTCAAGAAATATTTGTCATTTTGACATATTTCCATTTTTTTTTTTTTATTGAGCTTAAGCCTGATCGCGAACGCGACATCTAGCACGCGACATTTTTTCTCAACACGTTTTTAATAAGAATTAGTTAAAGTAATTTCAGCTAAATATTGCATTACCTACCAAAAACATCGTAAATATTATTTGTGAGTTTTATATTAGTAAAAAAAAAAAAAAAAATTACATAAGAGGCTAGTGAGAAAAATATTATATTTCTTTGTAACACCACCCGTCCTACGTATGTGGTTATTTACTTTATGAAGACTTTTTTACGCCCACAAGGAGCCGTGGAAGATATAGAAAAGAGCATATATTATACTGCAGTATCACCTTCTAAGTTGTTTTAACCATGGCATCCCTGTTTTTGTATGTCCCCCTATCTGTTGACATGATTACAGCCGTTATTATTAAGTTATAATAATGAAATTCAATATTTAAGCTTATATCGTAAAAATAAAGATCATGTTCGAAAATAATCCCAATAGGATGAAAACCACGTATACCTCCCATACAAATTGACGTTCTCAAATTGGAAAATTTATTAAAAATCTACTAAAAATCAATCCAATGACTTGAAAATTAGCTCATGAGCTTTAATTTGAACTATTAACACTTAGCAAAAACTTCAGAAAAATCGAATGAAACCTTCCATACTTTCCCATACAAAGTGTATTAAAAATACGACGCATGATCGCGAACGCGACACATTTTGATGATCAATATTAAATGTTTAGTATGATTTTTACCTGCAGTAACTTTTTTTTTATAGTAAGGCGACCAAATTTGATTTAAGTTACAATTTTCAGACAATTGCTAATAACGGTCACGAAGTTCTGATAACATATGATGATTTAGGTACAAGAACGCGACATTCGAATAGTAGTTAGTGCAATATAAAAAATTTACCGTAAATCATGCTTTGTTTGGTATCTTTTTATTTTTTATTTTTTATTTGTAGTTTATAGATGGATTTCATAAGAAGAGTGCAAACATAACGTTGATAAATAAACGAAAAATACGAAAGAGAAAAAATCCTTAAAAGCAGCTAAAAGCAAGAAAAATATATTTCTCAGATATCAGGCCAATTTTCTCAGAAAAAAAAACTGAAATTAGTTGTAAATGCAGTAAATTATAAAAATTCAAGCATTTTTTTTAAATAATAACAAAAAAAATTATTTGTTTATTTAACAATTTTTTTTCGGTCCCGGTAGACCTTTCTGTGGAAATGCCCATTTATGAATTTTTGTCACTAAATTCATAAAGTAGTTCACGCTTCCAGTGTATAAGTACAGGCGTTTATTTTTTTTATTCCTTTATCTTAATATCTTAATAAAGGATCTCATAAAGTTGTTCACGTTTCCCTTGTACATGTTCATGAGATTCATGCATTTTTGCCTCTTATATCATGAACTGTTCGTGTTCTCCTCATATTTATGCATACATTTTGTGAATTTTATTCACAAACATTATAAATGATTCATATTCCCCTTTTTTATTGGCTCATCTTTGTTTGGCACACATTTTAGGAACTTTAAACACGAAGCTTATGAAATATTCATGTTCTTGTGTTATTCATTTCGTGTATTTTGTACATTGATATCATGAATAGTTCATGTGATTCATGAACTTTGTTACTGAACCTAAATTTATGTATGCGAATCATGGAGGTTGTGGTGACCGTAGCGTGCAGGTTAAGTGGGAACCTGAGTTCGATCCCCAGTCGCGGCGAAAAGTTTTTTTAATAAAAACAATTTTTCTGATCGGTCCCCACCTCTCTGCAAACAATGGCAAACCTCAGAGAGTAAAAATGCCATGTAAAGCTTCTTGAGAACATGAACTTTAGCCTTTCGGAGTCGTCATTAAATATGTAGGTTCAGTTCTCGGTCAATTGTGTGCAAACATTCAATAACACACACAATCATAAAAAGCTCGGTCAAAGTCCTTTCAAGGGCTGAAATGACCAATTTGTTTTTGTTTTTGTTTTTTAAATCTTGGAGGTCATGTAAAAATTCATAATTATTGCGTATATTTTTGGTTCAGTGTAAATGTGCAAATGTCAGTTTCATCGTTCAAAAGACAAAACAGAAGATATGTATTTTCGAGTGTTCATGTGCTTTATCCAGTTGGGTAAAATTTTCTTATATAGTAAAAAAATACGTTTTTTTTTAAAGATGTCTAATTTTTTGGCGGAAAATATAAATTCTTTAGTGACTTAAACGCCATTTTCTTTAACGAACTTTAGAATTTTTTTACCTCAATGCCAGGATGTCCAACGAAATAACTGACAGCCATCAGATGAGTGTTACAGACATCGTAATAAACCGTTAACAAATATATTGGTTATTTTTTGCCCTTCCCCTCATAATATCGAAACTTGCGAGTTAGAGGGTTAAGTTATCAGCATGATTATTTTTAGCATGAACAGCAAAAGTGTCTGCTAAAATGAAAACAAACACTAAACACGCAGAACGTATTCCCGTAAAAGGTTTCCAGTAGACAAAAACACGTTACCAAAAATCACAAAAAAAAAAAAATATAAAAATACAAAAATACAACACAAACCTTTTAAGCCGCTTTTACTTAAAATGCTAAACAAAACTTTGGATAGCATCTTGATAGAATGTAAATCTCGCAGGACTATTAAAAACTGTGAGACCAAATAGCAAAAGTTGGCAAATTCAGAAGTAAAATAATAAAAACAAAACAACAAGCTGAAGTTGAAGACAGTAACAACAGTAAAACAACAAAAAGAACAACGGAAAAAAATAACGTTATTTGCATTTGTAAATAAATGCTAAGGATTAACGACTGATTGAAAACATTTACCACACTAATACATACATAGAATGATTAAGGCTAAAATGTGCGGCTTAACAGCTGAACAAAATCATACAGACACACACACACACACGTATATTTATGTGCATAAAGATATGTGTATAAATATATATGTATGTATATATATTGCCTCAAGAGAAACAAAATTTACACAAGTTATAACAATATTACAAGACAAGCAGAAAAAGCAGCTAAAGTAGTACAAAAAGAAGTAAAAGAAGCAGCAGCAAAAAAGAGCGCCTTAAATAAAAGAGAGATAAAATAAAAAGGAAAACCACTTAAGTGCACGTCATTATCAAAGAAAAGTGTTTTCACCTTGGAATAGTTACCGCTGCTTGGTCGCTCAACAAAAGCAACAACACCAAGCAACAAAAACAATAATAATACGAAAAACCTTATCTAGAACAAAAATAAAAACAACAAAAACAAAAACAACAGCAACAACTAACTAAGTAGAAAAATTGGCAAGCAACGCTAACCGAAAACTTTAGCAAAAATATAAGAAGAAAGAAAAAAAAAAACAACATCAAAAACCTATTCTAACATGTTTTCTTCAAGATTTGGAGCTTCAAGATTTCGGTAATTAAGGTGAACTTGAAAGTGGGCTGAAAAGAAGGCATGCTTCTAATGGCAAATACTTATAAGCACATATATGTATGCATGTGCGTATGTGTGTGTGTGTGTGTGTGCATGGATGTGTGTTGTAAGACATGTGCGCCTCTATACGACCGGATAGACAAAACTTTCAAATGAATATCCGTTGTGGAATTTACGTAGCTTGAAAAGTTTGCAAGTGTTTTTTTTTTTTTCTATAGCTTTAATGAGTTCTAGCGGGTGAAAGTGTTGAGAGCAAAAAAAAAAAATATACAAAAAAATAAAAAGAAATCTTTGTGCTCTACAAACATCACGTTTCATTTGTGTTCGCTGATACAAGAAAAGCAAGCAATACACACAACCACACACACACACACATACACCATAGCAGCATTTTAGCACCTTTTTGTGCTGCTGCTGCTGCTGCTTAAATCCAACTTCCGTTTCCTTCACTCAGCTTGTCATCATTGTATTTGCGTCAAACTTTTGGCAAAGTAAACGGATTTTGATTTACGTGTGAGCTTCATGTTGAAGCTGTTGTTAGTGTGTTTGTTTTCTTTTCACGCCTTTCTGCACATCAACTTATAAGATTTCTTAATGAAGCCATTTAAAGTGTAGGAATCTTTAAATTGTTTATAATTGGCAACAGACAAGAAGCAAGTATTAAGAATTTTAATATTAATATTAAAAGCTGCTTTCAAAGCATTGTTTCAATCATAAGAAGCTTTTAAATGTGTTTTTTTTTTCCCATGCAATTAAAGTAATATTTAAGCACTGAAAGGTTGATAAAATTTTCGCATCTTCGTAAACGTTTATTTGTTATATACAAATATGTAAAATAATTAGTGTTTGAAAATATCTCGCAACAATGAACTATATTACTGTTACTTACACACCTTCATACACTTTTATTGTTAAGAAAAAAAAAAAAAAAAAACTAATGCTATAAAATCCTCTCGTATCATAAGCAAGCAGTTCAAAAATTCAGTTTCATACGTTGTTGTCAGCTGAGCGTTGCGTGCTGATGCAAGCATTAAAGTTGAGCGTGTTCACATTTACCTCTTTGCTTGCTTGTTTATGGCAGCTAATTTAAATGAACGCCGCCCATTTGCCATGTAGTAAAAATGTACTTTCGACCCATGTTAACTACTGATCTTTTTTAATGTGTTGGTCGCTGTGTTTTGATGTTTGTTTGGTCATGTAAAAGCTGTTGTTTTGATTTTGTTGTTTTTGTTGTCATCATAATTACAGCTAGTTGCAGTTAATTTTTTGTGGTCTGCTGGTGATTCAAATGGTCGAATCAGATAAGAAATAAACTGAATCTGGCGGGCGTTAATGTTTTGTATCCGCTCATGAGCAGATCATTATATATGTATGAAATGCTAAGTTGTCTCTTCGAGATGTTAATTAAATAAAAGTTATACATTTTTATTTTATACATTATCTGGCAAAAGATTTTTACAAATTTAAAATATTTTTAGAAAATGTGTCTATTCAATTAGTTGGCGTTCAAAGCCAAAATTTGAAGTAATCAAAAATGATAATAAGCAGATGTTAATGCTCCTACAGTTACATTCTGCATGTGCCAACAAGTGGTTTTTAATTCAAATCGACAAGTGGGTCTAATTCTGTCACCAGGGTTTTTTCCACGAGTTTTTTTTTGTTGGGGAAAGGTCAGCACATGGTCAGTATCGTGTCCTAAATGAAAAATGTTTTTTGAATTTCATAGTTGCTCAAGCAGTGGTGACCGTGGCATGCAGGTTAAGTGTGTGGCTTAGCATGCTCGGAGCCCGGGTTCGATCACCAGCCGCGGCGAAAAGTTTTTTTCAATAAAAAATTTGTCTGATCGGTCACCACCTCTCTGCAGACAATGGCAAACCTCAGAGAGTAAATAATGCCATGTAAAGCTTCTTGAAAACATGAACTTTAGCCGTTCGGAGTCGGCATAAAACATGTAGGTCCAGTTCTCGGTCAATTGTGTGCAAACATTTAATAACACACACACAACACAATTGATCATTAGAAGCTCGGTCAAAGTCCTTTCTAGGGCTGAAATGGCTAATTTGTTTTTTTTTTTTTTTGTTTTGTAGTTGCTCAAGCTGTTTTGTAAAGCTTAAGGGTTATGGTATTTTTAAGATTTTTTTCAATTTTTTTGTAAGAGGTTGGAGGTCGCGCCAGGGGATCAACCAGGATATATTTTTTTTGGGGTTTTATCAAATAAAATCAATTTAACGAAGGTTTCATATCACAGCAATAAGTTTTAACTTTTGGGAGTAATATTTTCAAATAGAAGTTCAATTAAGTTAATGGGCTAGATGGGTTTTGAAGGCTCAACCAAAGCATATGATAATTATTTTTTTATTAATATACGAACTAAATATTTCAAGCACTAGATAATGTATCTTGAAGAAGGGTTCCAAATTTTAACAAGAAATTGGTGATAAGTATTGTATACGAATACTTATCGAAATAATGCATTTTAATTATTTCCAAAGCCTTGCAAGTAAATAAAAAATAACAAATGTATATAAAAATCGAGTTTGCTTCTCAAAATTTGATCTCTCCCCGAGTAAAAATTAGACTGTTTAAGTTCAAACTGTACACTATTCCTACAACGGCCCAACAACGAAAAAAATTTAAGAAACAAGTTGTAAAACCGATGTACAACGGGCACTGTGAGGATATTTTGGCAGTACAGAAGCTGCACAGCAGTGGTAGCGGTCATTTTTTAAATGAACTTGCTTCAGCGTTGTTTAAGATCTTTAAAATCGACCAAAATGTTTTGAAATCGCCATTTATACAGTCGTTTACGGATTTTTTCTTGTTCTAAGAAGGTCATACGAAGGTTTTAGGCAGTTATACAAAAGTTTTAAGGCTTGAGCAATAATATTTTTAATTTTACTCGGGTCCCAATAGGAGCAGCAAAAATGCAATTTTTCTCCTTTCAATGAAAATTTTTTCCCAAAACGTCACTTCGTTGTAAAAATAACCAATTGCGGCAAGCCGTAAAATTCGTCCTTCGATGAGTACTAATAAAGCTCATTTCCGAAAGTATAAAACACAAAATTTCTGACACCTTGGGATGAAAAACTAAGAGCCTAAATATGAAAAAATCGTTTGAGTTTCTCGCCAACAAAATAACCTATGAAATTTCCTCTGAAATCGACTTTTCATATCGTCTGATATCGACTTTCATTTAAGACTAACCCATTTTTTGAGCGCACCTTAGTTTTGATATTAAATTCCCTCATACAAAGTTTAATCCCTGTAAGTTATATAAAAATCTTTTTATAGTATTTTCAATATTGTAAGTTGTATGGGAGGTGGGCGTGTTCGTGGGTGGGTGACGCCTATTTTTTGGGCGCACCTTAGTTAAGAAATAAAATCCTCCCATACCAAGTTTAATCCCTGTAGACCATGTATAAACCTATTTATGGTATTGGCAATATTGTGGGTTGTATGGGAGGTGGGCGTGTTTGTGAGTGGATCACGCCCATTTTTTGTACATGTCTTAGATTTTGTACAAAATACATACATACCAAATTTGTCAGACAAACATAAGCTTTTTTATGTATTTTTATGAAGTAGGTATTGTCAAAAGCCCCTCAAGTGGTCAGAATCAGTCTGAAGGTAAAAACATGAAAAATTTGGTAGATTATGCATCAAACAGAATCGATTTGAAATAAACATTTGGGGTTTTTACTCATTTGATAAGATGCTTTTATATGAGTCACTTTGATTTAATTATATTCTGTTTGGTACTTAAATAATTTTGAGTGGGGGTGGGGGAGGGGGTTTAAGCCCCGAAACTCCGTTTGGTTGCGCTAATGGGTCGCGCTAATCGGTTTTCGCTAAATTCCGATTATGTTATTGAATTACACAAGGCAAATTTATGTTATTGATTTGAAAATCTCTGACAAACCTAATTTTTAGGGAAAACCCCATTAAAGGCAACTTTTAACCTTTTCCTAAAAATTTGAAAAACATCTTAAAAATAAGTTAAGTTAAGTGTATGTTAACTTAGTGCAAACGTTTGTAACACATAGAACGAAGCGAGTCCAGTTATATATTCTTGTATCAAGGTTACCTCGTGAGTCGAGCTATCCATGTTGGTCCGTCCGTCAGTCTGTCCGTCTGTGTGTTGTCCGTATACACAGGATAAGAAGAAGGAGCTGTAATAATTGAATGAAACTCGGTATACATGGTCACATGAACCCAAGGATCAGCACCATTGAATATTTTTCCGCCCAAGGACACGCCTACCTATCTAACAACGCAAAAATTGAAAACTGCATAAATGAGCTCATAACTAGCCTACAACAATAAAATTAGGTATGTATGTATTTTATATCAAAACAAAAATGTCTTCGAAAAAAAGGTGTCATCCGAATACGGACACACCCACCTTCCGTACAACCCACAAATTGAAAACTCAATAAATTCGCTTATGTGAGCTACAGGAATGAAATTTGCAATTTTTATAAATTTTCGTAAATTTTTCATTAAAAAAGGAAATGCATATAAAATATACATAGCTCACGAACACGCCCATTTTTAATAATATATTTACTTTTTGAAAAAGAAGGTTAAGGGCATTTCATAGTCGGATACCACAGCAGCAGGATACCACCAAATAATGAGTCCATCCTGAGTTTTAATTCTGTATCGAAAATTTTAATTGTATGGGTGGTGCAATGCCCCGTTTTCCAATGCCCATGTCTGTTTTATAATTGAAAGACTGGCCAATTAGTTACTTCATACTAAGTTTTATTGTTATACGACATTTAGTTCCGAATTAATGCGATAGCAAAAAATTAAATTTTATGGGCGGTATCATACCACCCTTTCCAAACATCACTCAAATTTTGGCGCGCGCTTAAAATTTATTGGGCACCACTGCTTTAACAGATAAGGCAAGAGATGCACAAGAAAAAATTATGGGAATTTTTTTCTCTTATTATTTGCGTTAAAATTATAAAATGATAAAATAAAAGAAATACAACTGTAGTTCTTTTTGTCAAACGTGCATATTTTACTTAAAATGAAATGCTAGTTGAAGTTTTAGAAATTTCAAGCTCAAATCGAATGTAATCATTCTTTAACGGGGGACATGATATTGGCCGTTTTTTTAAATCTAATTTTGAATTCTTAAGATTCTAAAAAAAAATTCATGGAAAAATTCCTACGGGTTCAAAAGTTACAGCCGGATTAGTGAGAGCGCATTTTTATTTTTCCTTGCATTTTACTTTGCTCACAAACTTTGAACGCGTTTATCTCGAAACCATGTTTTTCGTACTGGTTGCGGCACTAGCGGGTTCATTTTTTTACGAAATGTTTTTTTTTTTTTTTGGTATTTTTTTAAACTCGATTCACTATCGTATGATATAAGTTTTTTAAAAAATTTTTTTTTCGATTTTTTATGAATTTTTAAAATCATTATTTTTTTTCGAAAAAAACACACTTTCCAATTTGGAACATCACCAAAAATTGAAAAAAATATAAAAAAAGCTTCATACGATAACCAATTATGTTAAGATTTCAAAAAGTAAATTTTTTTTCCAGATCGGACAATTTTTGCGACTCCCAGCGCTGCAAAAGCCATGTTGGAGTGCAAAATATATTTTTTTTTTCTTGTAATTTGTTCAATTCTCTACAATAATAAAAAAAAATTTTGGAAAAATGTTGAAATTCCTACATTGGAATATTGATAATGACTGGCACAAAACATTCACATCTTATCCTTTATATCGGTTAACATGGAATTGACAGCATTTTGGACAAACCTACAGACGAGATTGACATGTGGGATCCACCATCGACCTCCAGCCGTGCTCTTAGAAGAAAACCTATTGTCGGTTCCTGTTACTCGTACCTCAAACTACCAAAAAAAAAAAACGACAAAAATAGAAAATCATACAATGTGTGTGGTCAACCGACATGCGACCAACATACCGAAACCATATCAATATGTTATGTATGCGCATAAAAATATTGCGGAAAACACAAAGAAATTATGTACGGGTACCCGATCATTGACTCTCGTAGGTAAAAACTTTGAAATCGGTTACAATATAAGTACTTATATTTACAATATTTTCAGTTTTTGTTTGTTTATCGTGACGATCCGGAGTTTTATCACCATATCTTAAATTTTAAAGAAATGAGAGCATTTTTTATTTGAAATAGTTACCCAGGTACCCGGTTACCCAGGACCGTAGGGTTAAGGCGAATATAGTTTTTTAATATTGTGGATTCATTTTTGAAACATTTCTGGTAGTATGCCTTTCGGGTTTGGGGATTTATAGGGTTTGAAAGTATTTTAGCCTCCAAGATCTTTCCTTTGTGATACTTATGAGCTTATGAGCATCAAAGGCACACTAAGAAATGTTTATCTTTGTGAAAAGCCATCACAGCTCTCTTTACAGCCGGGAAAGTATGTGTTAAGAAGTTGTTCCAGCTAGTCTTTATACGATTTATAAGATTCCGTCGACGTGCCAACCTTTCAATAAAGTAGGAGCTGGAGTGTTCCTTAGATAGAATCACTTAGATAGAGCACTTTTTCGAGAAACAAATAGATTACTTGTAGGTCTTTAGAACTTCTTTGTAAGGCATTTAATGAATTACTCTGTGGCATTTCGTGAGTGTCGTCTTGACGCTTTTTCTAATGTCAAAAAGATCCTTTCACCACCACAGAGGAAAGAATTTCTTTTTACCTTTGTTAATAACTTTCCTCTACGGAAGAATAAAGTTTCTCCGATATTGATATTTGAGTGTGAGCTAAAACTTTTCGGGTGAGTAATGCTGGAAAATTTCTCCCAATTATTAGGTTTTGGATAACGAAATGGTTGTAATAGTTGTAATGGCCTCAATTTGCATGTTTAAATCGATGGATCTCGCTGTGGTTCGAGAGAAAACTTTTACTGGATACTTTATAACTAACCACACTTAGAGATGTGTTGTCTAACACCTTCTTCTAGGCACTAAAATTGTCTTAGCATGGGAAGGTTCTTTTAATTTTGGTTCTGCGGTATACATGTAAGCAATGATCAACACTTGAAAGGACTTTGATCGAGCTCCTCAAGTTTAAACTGTGTGTCTTTTAACAGTTTGTACACGACTGATCAAGAACTTTGGGTGGCTAATGGTAATCTTTTCAGTAAGCTTCACAAGACATTGTTTAATCTTTGAAGTCTGCAGAGAGAAAAAAGTATTTTCTTTTGAAAAAACTTACTGTCAAGAATTGAACTCTTACGTTTAGCGCGCAGGGCCACGGCCGTCACTTGTCTTATTAATTTTATTAAATATAATTGTAAAATAGTATACTTAAGAACGATTCCTTGTATGTAAACTGCTTTCATTGAAATAATTTTTAGAACTAATTTTGTCAGAAAATTTATACTTAAATGTCTGTCTTTACGATGTTCTGTCTACCAAACACTGTTTCAGTCTTTTCCAGCTGTCACGTATCCATCACGTTTGATGCCAAGAAATTTAGCTTGTTCTTTTTTTATTAAGTTTCGCAATGATAAAAGAAGGTCAAAGTTGGCGCTATTGTTGTTTTTTTTAACAATAAGGCGCTTACTTAAATAGCTAAAGTAAATGAAATAATTAACCCAAAAGCAAAGATTTAAACAAACAATTAACTGTTGGGCAAACAAAAAGAAAAGCTGAAAACTTGTCCTATCCTCAAGCACTCGTTCTATCTCTCTCTCTCTCTTTTAATAGCTTCTTAATGCACACTTCAAAGCCCTGAGCTTATGGTAGAGCCCATTAAGCATTAATTTATTGCCGCTCAAGTATTTATTGACTTAAATTAAAATAATAAAGCCAGTTTAAATTTTCAGTTAAAAACACGAAGCGCAGTTGTTTTTTTTTTCATTTTTATTTAACAGCTAGCTTGAAAATGGGTTCTTGGCCCACAAGCTCTAAGAAAAGCTAGCGCCAAGAAGTCAATAAATAAGAAAATAAATTAGAAAAACTTAAAAGTTTCAAATTAATTGATTAGCCAAATAAATATATATGTATGCATAACAAAAACCTAGCTGCCTACCTACTCGATGCCTTACCAATCAGCATTGCCTTTACATCAATGAATGTCCTTTGCAGAGCATTGCTTATTGCTGCTCGCTCTTCTTCTACTTCTTCTTGTGACACTTTGCTACGCAGTTAATAGCTACTTCCGGCGGAAATTCAAATTTTCATTTTCACTTGATTTCATGGCACGAGTTAGGCGTGCAAGCGAGTGTCGTCTAAATAGGTTAGCGAAAAGGACAAAAGGCCAACAAGCAACGCAGATGTGCTGATTAATTGGCCAACAACTCGAATGGCAAATTAAATTAGAGGCAAGCGAAAGGAACAGAACAGAACAGACAGCGAAATATACGTTATACGCAAAATATAAGCGATAGCAAAGCTAAAAGCAGCAGCAATGCTGGCCAGCGACGTCATTGTTTGAGAAAAATTGTAGAAAATGAAAAAATAAAATGAAGGACATTCTAAATACATTAAAGCAAATGAAGTGCTAATGAAAGCGATACATAATAATTAGCGCTTTTATTGCCAGCCAACGCTGTAACAGCAAAATTTCTGCTCACGCCTTTCACAGTGCTTTCAGCAGGTCTGAAGTGAACCCAATGATCCGCTGGCGAAGTTTTGTCAAAAAGTAAGAATTTTGCGAACGTTTTAAAATGCAATAAAAATAGAGTTCAGCTACTATAGCTTTTTCGCACTTTCTCAGCATTAAGCCATTTGAAGCCACAACCCAAAGCATCACAGAAATATAATAGTAAGGTTTCCACTGGCTCCAAGCAAGTTTATGTGGGAAAAATTTACCCACCAAAGTTTGGATTGGTCTCAGGGACAACACAGGACATAACTACTAAGCATGCATACAAAAATCTAATAACAGAATTGCTTTTAGTCTACTTTTGAGATGACCTTTTGACAAGTTAACATAAAAAACGCTGCAGTTGTTAACATAGGTACTCATGCGATTGAAATTTACCGCGTGGTTAAGCAATCTGCTATTTTTTAGGTCAAGCTATGATTGCAAGCTTTAAATCTTTTTGATTTTAAAAATCTTTAAATAACTTTTGAATTTTGAAAATTGAAGTCATTTTTGATTACAATTAAGATCGAAATGAAAGTTATGATTGCGGAAGGCGTTACTTTTGGTTTTGAAATCATGGCCTCAGAGAATTAATTCAAAAATTTTGGAATGCAATCCTGTTCAACAGATTTCACAATTTCAGTCATTTCAAACATGATTTCGAGTGACTTTAAATTATTATATTTGAGTGCTTTCAATAAGACTTCAATTGAATTCAGTAATTTTTCAATGTAAGCTATTTCAAATGTGTCTTAAAGTGACTTCAAAAGATTTCGTTGAATTCTAATAACAACTGAATGCATTCATTTCTATTTAATTGACTCCAAGGTATTTTACAACTTCAGTGATATCTAACATAATGTCAAATGACTGCAAATAATGAAATCGACTTAAAATGATTAAAGCTGAATACACTCAATGTCTCTTCAAATGATTTGAAATGATTTCAGAATGTAAGTGTTCAAAAGTAATTTGAACTGACTTCAAATGATCAAATTGACTTTAAATATTATTATTCAATGCAATCATTTCAATGACATTTCAATTAACTTCAACTGATTTGAAAACTTCAGTAAATTCAAAGATTATTTAATATAACTTCAAATTATCATGTTTGAATGCAACAAATGAGACTTCAATTGATTTCAAATGATTTTATAATATCAGTGATTTCAAACAGGATTTCAACTGACATCTAATGAGTTCTTTGATTTCAAATGATTATGATTGAATGCAATAAGAAGACTTAAATTGACTTAGAATGATTGTGGAATGTATTTTCAATTGACTTCAAGTAATTTAATAATGCCAGTGATTTCAAGCATAACTTAAGCGACTTTAAAAAATTGTATTGACTTCAAATTATTACAACTGAATACATTGAATGACTCTTCAATTAACTTCAAGTGATTTCATAATTTCATTTATTTCCAATATAATGCTAACTCACTGCAAATGATTTAATCGATTCAAAATGATAGCAACTGAAAGCACACAATTGACTCTTCAATTGACTTCAAGTGATTTAACAATTTCATTGAATTTAAAGATGATTTTAACTGATTTCATATGATGTCATTGAAATAATTTTCCTCTGAATGAATAAAACTATTGATTATTTAAAAATTTCAGTTATTTCAAACGTGATTTCAACTGAATTCAAATGTTTCCATAGACTTAAAATGATTATAATTGAATTCAATCAATTACTCTTCTATTGACATCAAGTGATTACACAATGTAAGTATATGTGAACGTCATTTTAACTGACTTCAAATGAATTCATTGGCTTTAAATGATAGCAATTGAAAGCAATCATCAATGAGTTTTCAATTGACTTCAAGTGTTTTCATAATTTCAACGATGTCAAATATGATTTCATTGACTTCAAATGATTGACTTCAAGTGATTTCAAATGTTTTCATGAACTTAAAATGATAATAATTGAATTCAGTCCATGACTATTCAATTGACTTCAAGGGATTTCAAAATGCCAGCACTTTGAACGTGATTTGAACTGACTTCAAATGATTCCATTGACTTGACATTGATAAGAATTGAATGCAATCAATAAATTCTTCAATTGACTTCAAATTATGTCAAGATTTTAGTGACTTCAAAATTGATTTAAAAAGATTTCATTGACATCAAATGATTGTAATCGATTAAAATCTTGGTAATGACTTAACATTGTCGGTACATTATATGTACTGACTCTCACTGATCCCTAAATAATTTAGTTTTTGATATAAATACGTATGGTAATGAACCAAAAAATAACACATAATAACACCGGAACACCGGGTCAAAATTACCCAAGAAGAAATTGGGGAAAACTGGTGTGTGATAAAGCAAAACAGACATTGGGTTCGAATTTAGTGCATCAAAAACCAAAAAAATTTATTCAGATTCATAAAATAGAAAACAAATTTATGTGGGCCTGTTGTCCAGCTGAGCGAAACGGAAATTAAATCCTGCCAGACCTGAGTTTCAGAAAATAGAAAAAGTTTTGTGGGCATTTTTTGTGCCCCGGTGGCCTATGGTTGGTGTTTTGTAGAAAACAGCTGAGTGATGTATCGAAACGGACATCGCATCAAAATACATAAGCACTGACATGCCAGACCTCAAGTTCAAAAAATAAAGTTTTATAAATTTTTGGGTTGCTGCCCCGCAATCGGGGTTATGTGAAAAACTGATGGACAATGGAGCAACATGGACATCGAATTTGATTTCAGCACATCAAAATACCAAACAATTAACATATTCGACCTCAGTTTAAGAAAATAAATAATATGTTTTTGTGGGACGATTGCCTAAAGACGGGGTTTTGTGGAGAACTGTAGATGATGGAGCAAAACGAAAATCAAATTCAAATCCAGACCTCAGTTTCAGAACAAATAAAAAGTTTTGTGGGCCGGTGACCCAAAATTGCGGTTTTGTGGTGAACTGACCAGTGAGGAATGGATCAAAACGTACATAGAACATTGAATTAACCGTATCAAAATAGATAAGGTTTGTCAAAGAAGACCACAGTTTCATAAAATATAAATATATTTTGTGGGCCGGTGACCCAAAATTGGGCTTTTATGGAAAACTGGTGGAGGATGGATCAAAACGGACATTGGAATTGAATTCATCGCATCAAAATACATAAGAATTAAAATGTCAGATCTCAGTTTCAGAAAATATACACATTTTTTTGTGGGTCTGTGGCCCAAAAGCAGGGTTTTGTGGATCAAAACTGACATTGGATTGGAACTCAGCTCATCAAAATACATAAGGCATGATAAAGCAGACTTCAGGTTCTAAAAATAGAACAAAATTTTGTGGGCCGGTGGACCAAAATCGGGGTTTTGTGGAAAACTGGTGGAGGAATTCATCGCATCAAAATACATAAGAATTAAAATGTCAGATCTCAGTTTCAGAAAATCTAAACATTTTTTTGTGGGCCTGTGGCCCAAAAGCAGGGTTTTGTAGATCAAAACTGACATTGGATTGGAACTCAGCTCATCAAAATACATAAGGTATGATAAAGCAGACTTCAGGTTCTAAAAATAGAACAAAATTTTGTGGGCCGGTGGACCAAAATCGGGGTTTTGTGAAAAACTTTTGGGCGATGGGTCAAAATAGACATAGTTTTCAAATAAAAATGCATAAGATTTGACATGAAAGACCTCAGGCTCAGAAAAAAAAATAAAAATTTTTGTGGATCGGTTTCCCAAATATAAGGATATGTGGAAAAATTGTGCAAGGTGGACATTTGTAGTCATTGTATTTTCTAACTTATGGTTTAGAAAATATTTGGTGTACATAAAAGTTTTACAGAATTTTTTTCAAGTTTGAAGCTTTATTGCACAAAATTTTTTACTAAATTCATTTCTCAAAGTATTGATCATCGCTAGCCAACACTTTATGTCCATGTTTCTGGCAATTTTCGGATGCCATGAAAATGATGGTATCTGCAAAATGGTAATGGTGGTTTCCTTGAAAAAACTTTGCGTCTTTTGGATCCAATTTTGAAGTTGCATAAAAGAGCGATAGTGCTGATTCTCAAGGGCATGCACCATCGACGAAAAAAATAGTAGTCGGAAGGGGCAATGTCTGGGCTAAGCGTTGGATGGTGTAGGACTTCCCAATTCAGCGTTTCAACGCATGTTTTTATCGGCTGCGCAACATGTGGGCGAGCGTTGTCATGTTGCAAAATTACCTTGTTGTGCCTTTGCTGGTATTATGGCCGCTTTTGCTTCAATGCGCGGCTCTAACGCATCTTTTGTGTTCGATAGAGTTGCTCTGTGATAGTTTCACCCGCCTGTAGCTGCTCATAGTATACCACGACCAATTAGTCCCTCCAAATACAGATCATGTCCGGGTCACTGCTATCTCAAGAAAAAATTCTCAAATAGATTCTATAAACTTTTATATGGTATTATTCAAAAATATTATAACAGTTAATATTTTCCTCAATATTTACTCCACGAACGCGAAAGAGTTTAGTGGAAGCCAATAAAATATGCTAAGGAATATTTTTACCTAGCTTATCAGTTTTTTGTGTGTAGACTTTCATTCATCTGTAATGTACAGAGGATGCATAAAATTGACTAAATGACTAAATGACTAAATGCATAAAATTGTTCACGCTACCATTGTATAAGCACATGAAATTCATGAATTTTTGACTCTTATCTCATGAACTATTCTTGCTGCCATTGAATGTCTACATGTATTTTATGAATTTCGTTCACTAATCCCAAAATATACTTCACGTTTCCCTTGTATACCTTCACAAGATTCATGCTTTTTTGTTAATTTTCTCATGAACTGTTTTTGTTATCATCGTATTTGTACATTATTTGTATGAATTTATCTCAAAAACATTATGAATCGGTCGAGTTCTCCTTGTAATTTTTCATGAAATTCACGAAATTTTTTTAATTGATTTATGTATCGTGTACACAAACTTTATGAACTTTAAGCACTTGGTTTTTGTGAAATATTCATGTTTTCATGTTTTGTGATTTTGTGTTATTTGTACATTGATATCATGAATAGTGCATGTGACTCATCTGACTGGTTACTGAACCAAAATTCATGAATGCGATTCTTGTAAAAAGTGTAAAAATTCATAATTATTGTGTACTTATCTCTAGTGTTGGAAACTGAAGAATGTTGTGGTTATGAAAATTAAATTTTTCTGAAATATTTTTTCGAATATCAAAAACTCATGAATGCGATTCATGGAGATTGTGTAAAAATGCATGACTATTGCATACTTTTGTGGTTTAGTACAATGTCCAGAGTTGGAAAATAAAGAATGTTGTTGTTCTGAAAAGTATATTTTATAACAGTTTTTTTGACACTGTGTTTTCGTTCTTAAAAAACTATTGTTCTTAGCTCGGTTGTCTGTTTATGACTATTTTTACGTAAGAAAAGAGTAAAATTTTGGTATTTTTATTAACTCATTTACGAAGTAAAACTTAATTTTTGAGAGACTGAGGCCGATTTTGTTCACTGGGATATGTATTAAAAAAAAAAATACACGTTATTTAGGATGCTGTAAGTTTCTGATTTATAATTCTTTTCTGAAGCTTTTAGCGCTGCTTTGTTATGCTATGTTATAGCTTTATTTCGGTGCCACACGACTCCCATGCTTCAATCATATTAAAAAATGTTGAAAAAAATTTGATTTTTTCTGTCTTCAAGGATTATTACATCTTTTATTTAATTAAGCAGTTAAAAGTAGCAGGAAATAGAATGCTGCGAAATAGTAAAAAAGGCAAAAAATAATTAATTGTCTTAAGCAGAAATTGAAATAGAAGCATGTTGAATTAAATTTAGCTCGTATTAATTTGACAGACAACAGTTCGTTTTTCAAACAGAGCTTTTAGTTTTGTTTTGAAAATGTCAACTCTAACAATTCATTGGTTTTTTTTAACATCTTTCAACTTTAAAAAACAACCCTCATATTCATTTTAAACCTTAACTGTCTATCAAATATACTTGGTTATAAAATAAACGTTCTCTTGCCGCCTCATGCATTTTCAATAAACTTCATTTTTTGTATTAATGCACTTTGACAAGTTCCACCATAGTTTGCTGCCATTTTTCATTAGTGTCGGCATTTTGTTATATTTAAAAAATTAGTTGCTGCTCTTTCCTTTTAGCATTCCTTGCTCTTTGCATTAGTTTAAGTAAAATATTGGCAAAAAGCTTAAGCATCAGAGAGAATTCAATTAATATCAAATCGTTGATGACATAACATGAAGTATGCAAAAATTGTTCTAAAACTTTTGAGAGTTATTAAGAATTCTCTATTCTATGTTATGATGGGCAAACAGTTTTAGTGTCACTTCAAGTGACATAGTTGAAGGTTTTAAATTTTTTATTTGATTTAGGTATGTTTTTGTTATTTAAATTTTTAGAATTCCTTTTGTCAACTAATTGATTGTTTCCAACAAATTGACTGACATTATTTATTGGCGTCCAAGATGTCATGCTGTTTTATAGCTATGTTGCTCATAACTTGTCTAAAAAATGTGACCTTTATGGTTGAATAATAGAATGTCGCAAGGTGACACTCAGAAATAAGTGTCTCAGAATATGATAAAAAATGCATCATATTTAGAGAAAAATGGTATAGACTTTGCTCCAGAGAATGCTATTCTTTAATTGCGATACTAAAAATTCTCTAAAATTGATAAAAAGCTTCCATGAAATAGAAAAATATATCGTTTTTAAAGAAAAATACTTTTTTTTTGAGAAAATATTTGTTTTTATTGAAGAAAATACTTCTCATAGTGAATTTTTTATCAAAATATAAGAAAAGTTTTTCATTTTCAATAAAATTTCTCTATAAACGAGAAATTTTTTGTGCGAGAAAAATACTTATCATTATTGGAGACATTGGAGAAATAGAGAAATGTTTTACCGGAGCAAGGTATGTGTTTTTTTCTCATTGGAGTGAGAGAGATTTTATTTTTAAACCAACCGTTAGTGAGTCTTCAGAAGAAAACTTGCACAAAAATGCAATTCGCAGAATGCCAAAATTGGCTCGGACTAATAACAAATATACCAATCTAAAGGATTTTTTATGTACTGTGTTTAACTTTTGTACCGGAATTGGGCGTTAGATTTTTCACATACAATTTACATACATTCTAAAACAAAAAAATTTGGAAATCGCCCACGAACACCACTTCCACTAGCCATACAACCCATAAAAGTAAAAATCAGGCTTGTGCAAGAAGTAATATTTTTAATTAACTCGGTTCGAGTCGATAACCATTACAAACCGTGGTAGAATTATTACACTAAAAGCAAAAAGTAGTTAACTTCCATTGTGTAAGTTCATGATTCATGCTCCTCTTGTATTTTTTCATGTTTCGTGTACACAAACTTTATGAAATTTAAATACTGGGCTCACGAAAATTTCATCATTTGTATTTAATGTTCACGTTCTCGAGTTTTTTATTTTGTGTATTTCTTATATTCATATAATGAATAGTTCATGTGACTCATATAATTGGTTACCGGACCAAAATTCATAAAAACGATTCATGTAGATCGTGTAAAAATTCATAATATTGTGTAAGTATTTGGCTTAGTTTATGTTAACATTGCGATTTACACTAGACCGAATCGAAAAAAATATATTTTTTCAAATTTTTGTTCTTATTTCGGATACCAAGACGCAATTTTAGTTTTTAAGACACCATCTGTCATAAGTTTTCTTCTAAGTATGACAGGTTGGTGCAGGTATAAGTTAATTAAAAGTCTGTAGAATTTGAAAAATTTAAAAAAATTCATAAAATGATGAATGAATAAAAAATGGTGAAATGGTTTGACTTACATTAAATTTAATGCTATTTCATACGGAATAAATAAATTTTACTCCTTTTTAAAAAAAAAAAAATTTTAAGCAAAAATAATTTGGGACACCCTGTGGTCTGAAAAAAAAATAAAAAAAAAATGAAGATCTTGCTACAATCCACAATCCTTTATAAAAGTGATTTAAGATATGTTTCGCGTTATACCAATGAAGGTGAGTCACATTTTTGATTTTTTTTTTGTTAAAAGTTTTTTTTTTTGGTTTGGTCTTATAAAACATTGTTTCGTCTTCAATTTATTTCAATTTTCAATTTATTTTTAAAATAATGTTTACAAATAAAACAGAGTCTTTTACATGTAATTAGAATTACAGAAATAACAACAAGTAATAAACAACAAATGAATAAAAATAACAAGAATAACTAATATAACTTAAAACAAACATTAAAACAGAGAATTGAAGTAATTAATTAAGAGAAAAAAAAAAATAAAAATTATAAATATTAATGATCTGAATAAATATTAATATCAGCAACAGCAACTAAATATGCATAATAAACAAATAACTCGAATTTATTAAATTCATGTTTAAATTTATAATTATTATTTAAAAGGAACATTATTTTTTATTTCATTAATCTTATTTTATGGGATAAAAGTATAGAAAAAAGAAAGCACAAAAAAAAGAAAAAAATAAAAAGAAAAGTGTTTGAAAATTTCATACTTAAAGTTGATTTTATTCTGAATACTTTTAATCTTTACAGGTAATGAATTCCAAATTCTGATGGCGTTTACAAAGAAAAGTCTGCTAGAGTTCAACAAATTATGTACAGGGCTTATAAGGTTAAAATTCCTGTTCGAAAAAAACTACTATTGCTAGATTGAGATAAATTTCATTAAATGAGGTAATTTTTGACTCATTTATTGGTCAAAAGTAAAAAAGGTAATTTTTGACTGAAATTGGTAAATTTTGCAAATTATTACTTTTTTAGATTTCCAAATATTTTAAGTCATAAGCAGCACTGTTACCTCTCTTAATGTACTCACAGAATTCCTTTATTATTGTGAATCCTCTTTTTCAACAAAAAAAACTCTTGTAAGATATATAGGACTATCTTAATTTTTGAGTTTCTGCGAATTCTAACTTAAAAACTAAGAAATTTTCTAAGCAGGTACCGAAAATAGCTGTTATTTTGAAAATTTTGAAGGAAAAAATCATTATGTTAAAAGCACTGGGAGAAGAATGTCACGTTTACCAAATTGATCCCTGTTTTATTTAATGCTCAAAAATATTAAGATTTTTATTATATAAAGTTTTATATTAAAAATCATAGAATAGTCGTTATTCTTAAGTCTTATTTTTCGCTCATAAATAACACTTATTTTTGTAGCTTTATTTTATTAATCAGAAAATGAAACTTATTTTTGAGTTATATTCTTTCACTCTGAAATAAAACTTCTTTGTTGAGTTTTATTTTTTTACTCGTAAATTAAAACTTATTTTTGAGTTTAATTTTTTCGCTCTGAAATAAAACATATTTTTTGAGGTTTTTATTTTTTCTCTGAAAACAACACTTATTTTTTAGTTTTATTTATTTTGCTCTAAGATAGAACTTATTTTTTGAGTTTGTTTTACTTACAAAATAAATCTTATTTTAGAGTTTTATTTTTTTCACTCTGAAATAAAACTTATTTTTTGAGTTTTATATTTTTACTCAGAAAATAACACTTATTTTTTAGTTTTATTTTTCGCTCTCAAGTAAAACTTATTGTTTTGTTTTTTCTTTTTACTTACAAAATATTACTTATTTTTGAGTTTTATTTTTTCGCTCTGAAATTAAAACTTATTTTTTTCGCTCTGAAATGAAACTTTTTATTTTAATTTTAGTTTTTTACTCAGTAAATAACAATTATTTTTGATTTTTATCTTTTCGCTCTAAAATAAAACTTATTATTTGAGTTTTATTTTTTTACTGAGAAAATAAAACTTAGTTTGGAGTTAAAGTTTTTTTACTCAGAAAATAAAACTTATTTTTTTAAAATATGGCATACAAAATGAGCCATAATTAAAAGAGTTTATATAAAAATTACAAGAGTCTTATTTTGTAAGTAAATGAATTAAACTCAAAAAATAAGTTTTATTTTCTGAGTAAAAATTAAAGCTCAAAAACAAAGTGTTTTGTTTGAAATAAAAAAGATAAACAAATTAACTTTAAAATTAAATTTATTTGTACTTGATGTTTGTAATTATTTTATTTTTATTGTTACATGTTTTTAGATTCAATAAATTAATCATCTGAAGAAGGAAGGAAATACTTCCGAACCGTTGGGAAAAAATTGAAGAATTATGTTTTAATATATCGCACACTAAACACAAAACAGTCACACCTCAAAAAACATGACTTTTCAGGAGAAGCGAAAAATAAAACCCTTTGGATGAAACTGGAAAAGAAAAGCAATTTTCATTTAAACACACAAACTTCATTCTTCTAAAGAATGAAGAAAATAATGAAAAAAATAGTGAGACATGTGTTTTGTGAATTGATTTATAACAAAAAATTTATATAAAAAAATTTTGAGTTGTGACTGTTTTGTATTTAGTGTGCGATATAAAAAAAAAAATTTCAAAAAACCACTTGACAAAAAAGCCTGAAATATATCAAAATTAATAAAGTGTTATTTTCTGAGTAAAAAAATTAAATTAAAAAAATAAGTTATATATCAGAACGAAAAAATAAAACTCAAAAATAAGTGTTATTTTCTGAGTAAAATATAAAACATAAAAAATAAGTTTTATTGAAGAGAAAAAAAAAAAAAAAATAAAAAAAAGTTTTACTTTCTAACAAATAAAATTAAACTAAATAAAACCAGACATGCACAACGAAATCAACAGAATTTTTTCGTTTCGTTGAAACCGAAAAATAAATTATCAAAATTATTTCGTTTTTTAAATAACGTTAAAAATTTATCAAAGCAAATTTCGTTTCGTTGAAAAACGAAAAATTTTCTATAATTTTCTCCTATGCTTAAAAAAACGAAATTTTTTTGTTGAAATTAACGTTATTTTCAACGGTTGATTGGGAAAAAAACGAAAAAATTTTATATCGTTTTCTCCGAAACGAAATAAATATTTTTCGTTTTTTGAATTAACGTTATTTTTTTATTTCGTTTCAACGAAACAAAAAAAATATTTCGGTTACCGTTAAAATTAACTTTAACGTGCATGCCTGAATAAAACTAAAAAAAGTTTTATTTCGCAGCGAAAAAATTAAACTCAAATATAAGTGTTATTCACTCAGTAAAAAATTAATCCCAAAATGTAAGTTTTATTTCAGAGCGAAAAAATAAAACTAAAAATTAAGTGTTAATTGTGAGTAAAAAATAAAACTCGAAAAAAAGTATTATTTTCTGTTTAAAAAAATTAAACCCGAAAAATAAATGTGAAAAACGGTAGGAATGGTTACTGTCCCTGTTTAAAAGAATATCGTTTAAAGAAAGCCATGACCACGCGCAAAGAAAAAAAAAGTGAATTAAAAAGTGGAAGAAGTCTCTAACATATCGTGTATTGAAAAACTTGCTGATACTAGGAAGAAAACAATTGTTCAAGGCTAGAATAAAAAGCTTTTATTGTGGAAGTAGTGAAGTGAAATATGACGGCTGTTAATCATTTCAAAATTTTGTAATTTTTTTAGAAAAAAGTAAATTTTCCCCAAAAGTGGTATTTTTTTTTTCAAATATTGGTAAATTTCAGTTCTCTGGCAACACTGCTCGTGTTTGCTCTTTGACAACACTGAAATAAACACGATTACCTCGATAATTTCTCGTGTTATTTAAAAAACCGAACTACTTGAATCAAGACTAAAGTTTTTCAAAACATAAAATGTCATTTAAAAGTCATTAGTTCGCCTACATGTTTGCTGTGGTTATCGCAGATATTTTGTGAGAGCGCACAGTGAAGGCGTTAACCTATAAAAGAGGTCAGAAGACGTAGAGAGGAAGAAACACTTAATTGCCTTTAAGTTATAAATTAATAGTAAGCTTTTAACCAGCAGCTTTCTCATAGTTTTCAAGTTAGAGTTCCAAAGCTTAACTAACTAAAAGCTGTTAAACCATGTATGGCAATATATTAAAAGAATTTCTCTTATCTTGGATCCTTCAATATATAGTTGATTTTAATTGAAAAAAAACTATTTGAAAACAATTAAAAATTTCAATAAAACAATAAAACCAACGCAAATACAAAAATATTATAAAATAAATTCTAGATCTCGACTGTCTAACCATAATAATAGCCATAGTATGGATCATATGGATTGTAACCATAGTCATAGCCATAACCATAACCGCCATAGCCATATCCACCATAGCCGTAGGGATAACCATAGCCAGCATAGCCATACGCTGGAGCGGATACTACATAATAAGCCACAGTGGGCGCGGCTGTTGTAGTTGTAGTCGTTGTTGTTGTGCTTATATTCAACAGCAAGCTCAGTATATCAATTAAGGTGTTGGCACGGCCAGAAATTTTTAAACTATCCTCATCAACGTCTTCACTTAAATCTGCATCCTCATCAGTAGTCGGATCACGACCATTGTTTATATATTCCTCATTAAAAGTAAACTCTTCATTTTGTGTTGCCGGCTCTGGTGGGGGCAGCATAAATTCTGCTGTTGTTGTTGTTATTATTGTTGTTGTTGGAGCAGTTGAAGTGGTAGCTGTGGTTGTTGTGGTTGTATTGCTTGAAGTTGTTGCGAGTTCTCTTTTCATCACTTCTTCAGCTTCCTGCTCGTTGGTCTGCGGCGTACTTTGGCCATAATTTACAATTAGCAGAAATGCGCTCAAAATAATTAAAATATGCCAGCAACTCGCCTACGCAATGAGTTGTAATAAAAGTTAATTAGGAAAAAATATTATTTTTATTTCTTAATATCAAAAGTTCTTGTGTTGTTTTTTTTCTTCTTTTTGCTTTTAGCGGTAGCCACTGCTGCTTGTTAAGGACACCGAGTGGCGCTAATGTAGCTTGAACCTACCTGTAGCTGCATTTTATGTTTAAATGACTGGGCTGGCAAGTGTTTGGAAGTGTTTAAAGTGTTTGAAGGGTTTGAAGCTTACAAAGTGAAGTCAGTTTTATTTATTTAAATTTTGTAAAGTTTCTTGCATTCAGCTTTAAGTTGTTTATAGGTTTTTATCGGCACATTAGCCGTTTAAGCAGAAGCAACAATTAAGGTCGGGGTTAATGTTTGAAACAGTTCGAGGCAAAGTTGACTGATAAGGCTAATTTCTGATGAGCAAAATTATCAAAGACCATAATTATATCTTAAGTGTGTTTGTATATTTTAAAATTTCGATTTGCATAGCTTTAGTCTAAATACAACTTTAAAAATTGCTTAACTTTATAAAATGCTTATTTAAAAGCTCTTAAAAATGTCTGCAATTTTCTGTTAGTAAATCATTTTAACTTTAAGTACTAGTTTAACACTTCTTTGGCGCATTTTTTCTGATTACTTTACTTCCGCAAAAGCTTTCTTAACTTGCACCTAACTACAATTAAAGCTCTTTGCTAACCAAAATTTTCACCAGGCCACACCGCAATGAAGAAGCAGCAACAGCAGCAGCAGCGCCTTAACAAAATACTTTACTATAGAGCAGTACCATAAACCAAACACCCACACACCCGCACTATTCAACCAACCAACCACACCACCCACATCCCCCCTCCCTTACTTCATCTTCTACTCAAAATAAACAACGCTTCGGTCTTAAGTTTCACCGCAATTGTTCACGTGCGTTGCATACAAAAAGCATCCTTCAAGCCACTCAATGCCATTGAGGAAGCGTTGATGGCGACGGGAATTCAGTTAAAGTTGGAAATTTTGGTCGTCACTGTTTGGTGTGTATGTGTGTGTGTGTGTGTTGTAAGTTATGTGGTGGCCAGATAATGGGACAGAGGCAGGGCCATAATTTGTATTGATGCTGATGGTCTTGTTAAGTTGCTGGTTGAGCTTGTTGCATGCAATTGACGGCACACTTCACTGAATACAGCGCAAGCGGTGAGTTGGAATGAGTGACTGCATGACTGATGGGTGAACTGCTTGAATGCATAAACAAATTGGTTGCATGCTTTTTAAAATATTAATTAGGTAATTTTCATATGTAATGAGATCGTCATGAAAGGATCTCTAAAGCAGGCATGCGCAAAAGGCCGCCCATGGGCGGATAGCTTTAACATGCATACGACAGCTTTCAGTCAAAAAAGCTTTGCAGTCGAGACTCGCACAGTTACACTGAATATTTATTCACATTTGTGCTATCACAGCACTCGATCAGTCGCTGTGCGAACTTCATGCAGTAAGGTTGCGGTCGCTTGCTCCTGCGTTGCCTTATTAAATACGGCAAGCTAACATACATACGCATGAATATGCGTTTATTTATTGTATTTGTTTGTTTGTGATAATTTTTTGTTTTTAAATAATAGGGATTTAACTAATTCGTAGAGTTTTACTTAATTTTTAAACGAAGCTTGTAGTATTGAATATGTCAACGTAGTAGCAAGCGACCGCAACGCTTCAGCATGAAGTTCGCACAGCGACTGAACGTACGTTGTGATTGTAACAATGAACAAACTCGTGCTTTTCGTTCAGTGTTAACTTGAAAAACAAAAGCTTTGCAATACAAACACAAAACTTTGAATGTATTAGTTTGCGCACCCCTGCTCTAAAGCTGATGGTTGAATAGTTTTGAATAAGCCTGAGTGAGAGGCAATGAAAAGCAATTAACCCGATTTAATTTAAATAAAAACAAAAAACTACTTCTAGCACAATTATGGATGAATATGTATTAAATGGCATTGTTCGTTGGATTAAATTTTAGCGTATGGCTAGATACGATAAAGGGTGACCAGATTATAACAATAGGAATAGAAATTTAAATTAAACATACCAATAATAACGGTGTTAGATATCAAATTAATTCTAGTTTTGTTTTGAAGCTGCATTTATGACATTATGAGGACATTTTTTTTTTTTGAGGACATGTATAAAAGAATGATAAATAACAGATTTCGAAATGCGCATGGATGCTACGTCCAGGGCTGCCACTCTTTAAGATTTTATTCTACCAAATTTCATGGAAAAATTTACCAAAATGAAAAATAGTTTACCAAACAAAAATTTTTTTTAAGTTAAATTTATATATATTTTTTTATTAAATTAACATTTATTAAAGATTTCATTCACAAAACAAAAAATAAAAAACATAAAACTTAAAACGTATTCAATACTACAGAAGACATTTAAGGAATAATATTACACTAGTAAACCTGTTGCCCGAATTCGAGCAATTCAATAAAAATTAAGTGTAAGAAACATTATAAACGTTTAAAATATGATATTCTATTCAAGAAGCTATTATACTCAATAACGATATATTCAGTCTCAATAATGATATAAAAGATCATTATCTGAATGGTTTGACTTGAAACGTATGATCTGACACTAAATTTTTTAATGTAACTGTCAAAATACGAAGACGGAATTACACTTATATTACTACTGAGACAAACATAATTACTTTCGAAAACATCGCAGCTTAACTCTTACAGCTATAAAACATAACTAATTAAAAAACAAAAACGCAGTAAAAAATAGATTTAAGACATAATACTAAGATATATTTCAGAAATTAATAAAAAATACTTACAGAACACCAACAACATCAATTTATAATACATTTAGATGAAAAAACCCAAAAAAAAATTTTTTTTTTAAAACCGTTAAAATTTGACTGATTTGCTTGCTCAGAAAGTGGAATTTTTGATTTTGTAACTGTATTTTTCGGACAATTGACATTTGAGGAATGCATAAAAGATAATTTTGGTTAAAAATTTTTAGTTTTGAAAAAAATTCAAACTCGACCAACTCATAAGCTCTTCTCAAACTAAATTTCAAATTGATTAAATAGCAAATATTTGTATACAAATTTTATTTCTGTTTTAAAAGGTTGGGAACCCCCTGAAGCGAAATCATAATTTTTAAAAGTGGTTTGCACAATTTCAGCCAAAACCTGATTAAATGACATCTGAATCGATAAAATCAGTCCATTGGTCTGGGAGGAGTTGAAGTCACAAAAAAACCTTAGCCTATTAATTATATAGATAAGCAGGATGATTAAAACAGATTAATGGCTATAAATTTTAATTGGTTGTAGCTATAATGAAATTTTTTTCAAATATATTGTTTTTGAAGCTTGTTGAAGATTTAAAAAAATATAAGAACAACATTTAAAAAAAAAGAATTTCGAGCAAAAAACCATAGGGGGTAGCCTTGCTTTTTCGATGACACATAGTATTTATTAATTTTTCTGTCAAACAAAAGCAAATTCGTCTTAAATAAACTACACACAATGAAAGAAAATTAAAAATGCAAATTTTAAATTTTTTTATTTTTACAACAAAAACAATTTTTAATACATATTTTGAGAAAACATTCATTTTATTGGACTCTTTTTAAAGGCAATGAGTAAAATATAAATAATAAAGTAACGGTAAAAACTTTGTCATAATATTAAAGTTAATTAATTGCAATTAAATACAAAAAAGAAATAAATGCAATTTTTTAAAAAGTGGCACAGTTATTCGCTTCCAAATATAGAATTTTATATTTCAGACAGTTTTTTTCTCTGCCTTGGCGTTTGATAATAATACACGTTAAACAACTAAAGTCAATTTTAAGAAAATTCATTAAAAATACATTTGGTAGAATAATTACTGTAATTGTCAACACATTTCTAAGAAAATTGAACAAAAATTTAGAAAAACAAAAAAATTTTGAAAACCGTTGAAATTTGACTGAGTTGTTTGCTCGGAAAGTGGAATTTTTGATTTTGGAACTGCATTTTTCGGACAATTGACATTTGAGGAATGCATAAAAGATAAGTTTGGTTAAAAATTTTTAGATTTGAAAAAAATTCAAATTCGACCAATTTATAAGCTTTTCTCAAATTAAATTTCAAATTGATTAAATAGCGGATTTTTGTACAAAAATTTTTTTTCCGTTTTAAAAGGTTGGGAACCCCCTGAAGCGAAATCACAATTTTTAAAAGTGGTTTTCACAATTTCAGCTAAAATCTGATTAAATGACATCTGAATCGATAAAATCAGTTCATTGGTCTGGGAGGAGTTGAAGTCACAAAAAAAACCTTAGCCTATTAATTATATAGATATATTAAAAATTATTAAAACTGTGCAATAAAAACATAAAAGTGCAGTAATAATACGATGATTCAATTAAGTCAATTACAACTGCAATTTTTACCATTTTCTCGCCACTTTCTTGCATTTTTTGTTTAATTTTTAATGCTTTGACAAATAAAAAGTACGAATATAAAAATTGCATACATAAACAAAATTAGCTGATTGAATAGCACACTTGATAAAACATTGTATGCAAAGTTGTATCATTGCTATTCCAATTTTATATCAGAAACAACAACAGTGCTGATGCAACGGTTCTTAAAATATAGTACAAATACAACATGTAGGACAAAATAAGACATCTTGTGAATTTTCAACATAGATCCTTGTTTTTTGTTCAGTGTAGAAACAATTGGTTGATCGCAATACTGGCATTCCATTTCACAAACATAAAGCATATCAAAATGAAAAATCGTGACTCTTTCATAGCTGAGAATTATCAGGCAAAAGATTCCTATTGAGCACAATTTTGTCTACTTCCGGTTACGAAAATGTTACCAACAACTATTCTAACTTAGTAAACTCCCATTTTATGTGCAGATATATGTGTTGCTTTATATATAAATACATTTGTAAGTGTGTAATAATAATGTCATAAGTGTTGTACCAACTCTTGGCTAACTTTTTTATGATAATTGAAGGCTAGTTGCACAACTTTTAATCTCTTAACACTTCAAGCTACTATTTTTATTGGATTGTTTTGTTGTTTTTTTTTTTTTTTGTTGTGCATGTCTTTCTTGCTGTCAACTAGAGACTTAAGTGAATTTGTCGTTAAATATAAAACTGAGCAAAAAGCAACAACAATGATTACAAAAACGACAACATTTCAACAATTTGCCAAATGTAGGTTAAAACAGAACAAAAAAAAAAAACAAAACAAAAATGAATAAAAATTGTATCCAACATTTAGCATTAATCTTGCTCAGATACGCTCAGAAAATATACGCTTTAATGCAATTTTTGCATTAACTCAACACGCGCACGCAAACGCACACGCATACATAAACGCACGCACTCACACTGACACGTAGCTCATACTTGTACACTAACTAAACTAACCAACGCAGACGACATAAACAAAATTAAATAGAATTTTTATGAACTTAAGTAAAGTCTGCTTAAATCCTCTTTAGATATATTTACTTGGTAAATAATTTGGTTGTTGTTTTATTATTGTTGTTGTGTTGTAGTTTTACTTTTATTGTGCACAGCCATTCGAGCACATTAATGTACGTCAGCCACTCAACCTCTCAGTCTCATAACCTCTCAGTCACTCTGCCAGGCAGTCCGGTTGGCTTGAAAGCTTCGCATGATTTTGGCTTTGACGCAGCAGGCATAGCAGTGACGTTAAGCCACGTTCAGCTACTATTAATAAGAATAAAGTTGGCAACACAGTGCTGCAAGTTTCAACTGCTGCTGCTGCTGCTGCCACGACGTATGAACAACCATTAATTCTTCCATTTCTACTGTTGTTATGTATGAGAGCTACATGAACAGCAGCATCTTCAATTTCATCCTCCCTCATAAAGTATTTGAAGAAAACTTTGAAGCAATCTCTCAGCAGTGTTTCGATTTCACTGTTTTCGCTAGTTTTTGTGACATTAGCAACCGCTATTGCATGACTTAAGAGTACTGTGACATCGAAGGCCCCAAGCAGCTATAGCGGTTCATTTATCACTATCGTATAAAACCATAGAAAATATGTCAAAATAGTCTTATGTATAAAAGGACATTTAATAAAGAAACTGTTCTGAGACACACATTTTTTCAATTCTCTTGAAATAATTATTTCATTATATTTTTAGTTAAATAAAACTTTAAATCTTCTCCAAATCCTGGGAGTATGCATAAGATGGAGACAACTAGAAAATTTTATTAATAATTGGGGTGTCGCTTCATCTTGCTATTCGGTTCCGACATTAGTAATATGCCGTCTAGCCATGGAGATTTATAGGGAGAGAAACTATAACAGCCCATGTTATCTTATCCCTGGCGATAATTGAGTTCATAAGTTTCGTGGAAACAGACTATGGCATCATTGTGCCTGCGGTCTCTCTGCAGCAACGGCTTTTTTTTTTTAATTCGCCAAGGGGGAACCTTCAAAAGGCCCCATCCGTGCAGGTGAGAGTATGCGACATTTACGCACTAAGCCTTAACCTCCGCATTGAATCTTCGATCCAGTATGAATCCCGTGGAACCGCCATAAGGCATAATTTTGCGGGATGAGGGAAGAGCTTTAAGCTGAAATCTGAAGGAGTTATTCTGTCTGTCAGGGGACTGTCAAGCATAGAGCCGAAATTTTCTTCTTAACTTGATGTCGACTCTGGGTCGGGAAGAACCCTAAACTTTGTATATAGTTTTCTATCTCATGCTGACCTATTTTGCAAACGCTCGACTCTTCGAAGCTCGTCGTTTATGCGTTTGGACAAAGAGCTTACCACTGACCAGTTGGTTTCGCTTCTCAACATAAGGTTCACCTAGTTTTGGGGTGTCACCACTTCGCCGAGGCAGACCGAAGCATCAGTTCTCGCTTCATTGAGGGCACTCGAAGAGGACTTGTGCAGTCCTACCAGAGCAATGAGAGCAATAGGGGTCCGCTCAGACTTTGGGACTCATACTGGATTCCGCTCAGACTTTTGGGTAAAAGTTCACTGAACCGTGACTTCTAACAAACCACACGGACAGGTTAGGCATGAGGTGATGGGTCCAGAGCCCCTAACCTGATCTGTTACAACTTGCCTGCCACTGTGTCATATTTCTCTCTCGAGCCAGTTTTTTACGAGAGGACGCATTCTCGCAATTAGCTCCTGATTCTGCCTCTTCCAGCAATTGGTCGAAGGGGATCGAGGTTGCGAGCACCAGTGTTGCATCCTCAGACACTTTTCTGAAAGCCCAGCAGACTTTAAGAATGCCTAGTCTATACACCGACTCTACTCCTCGGCGGTAGGACTCTACCTTAATCGCTGCGACCCAGTCTATTGATGCGTACATCAAAATCGAACGCAAGACGTTAAGAAGAAGAGTTTTGCGAGCTTGTTTGGTCCTCGTGTGTTTGGTAACATTCTTTAGCTGTTACCGACGATCTTCACATCCGTAGGTACCTTTAGCCTTAGAACAACATCAAATATGACGTTTCACAGAAGGGGCTCTAGTACTGATCTTTGTGAAACGCCGCCAGTGACTTTGTACGTCATTGCGGCGCTATCGGTCGAATATTGCAGCACTATCACCTCTTCAATTCGGTTGCACAACAGTCGCTCAAAGATCTTCCCTAATTTGTCAAGTAGAAAAATTGGTCTGTAGCTTGAGAGATCATCCGTGGAGGCACTTCCTTTTGGTATGAGCACTAGTCTCTGGGCCTTCTTTTGAGCTGGAAGTATGCTCTCCCTTAGACAGGAGTTGAAGAGCTGGACAAATGCTCGTGATTGCTCTTCAATGGCGAGTTTTAACGCACAGTTGGGAAAACTACTGTTGCAGCCAGAACAATGTGTGCTGATTAGGAGTTCCAGAGATTTTTCAGTAGATTCAGTCCACGTTCCATCCTCTTTTCTAATGAAGGAGAGACTGGAATGTTCTTTGGATAAAATTCTGTCTAGTCTTGCAGATCCTTTTATACTGTCTATTGAATGAGTGTAGTCTTTCCAAGATTGATTTTTCGAGTTTCTTTGTATGGTTGTCACCTGTTCTCCCTATGTTAACTTTTGCATGTTTTTCTAACGTTTTCTCTGAGATAAGATCCTTACTTCACCAAGGAGGAAAGATTTCTTCCTACTCTCATTACGAGGTCATGAGACCTTAAAGATGACCTGCATGGTTTTCAAAAGCAACTCAACAGAAGAATTAAGTTCCTCCACTGTCGAAATATAGGTGTTCGTTATATAAAAGAGCTTTGGTTGACCCATTCTGGAAAATTTGAACCAGTCAGTGCTTGGGATTACGAAAAGCTTCTAGTTTCTTCAAAGTTCCCTTTGCTGGACACTCTCCAGTTAACTATTTTAATAGAATCGTTGTCAAAAAGAAGCATTATGTCTAACACCTCTTTAAAAACACTTAAATTAACGGTACTGTGGAATGGGAATGTTGGTGTATTTTCCAGGTTACATACGTTTGGGTAAGAGTTAATAATGAAGTCAAATAAAAACTCACCTTTTGTGTTGATTTCAGAACTTCTTCACAGCTTGTGTTTGGCATTAACGTCACACTCCATGGGAATAGTCATTTTTTGATGTGTCACCGTGGCCGCCTCACTTGATCTGATGGAGCGTCCCTATTATGGCCCAAGTAGGCGAAGGATATACAGGCTCCGGTTAAGTTAAGATTTGGGAGAAGAAATAAGTTAATTTGTTTTTTTAGCTTCTAAGGAAGTTCTTTAATATCTCCAATTTTTCTTGTAGAAGATGTTAAAGTGGAAGTTTTGGAACCCTTTTACCTGAGCTGCTATGAACCAGCGTTCCTTGATGATGCCCACGTCAATGCCGCACATTTCGAGTGCTGCAGACTTACCTGAACAATCTTCGAATCTAGGATCCTCGATACTTAAAGCACCATGATTTTCGTCAACGCCTACGCCCACGTCTGGTGATAGTTCTTTGAATATTTTTAGTTTAGCACAGCATATGCTAAACTTTGACAATTACCCACTTCTCGAAAACACCGCGGATATGAGCAAAAGTAAAGTCATGCTGGTTTTGTATGGGTCCTTGCGATTGATAACCGACCAGACATGCGTGGATATGTTCGGGTTGTGCAGTTGGGGAATTTACATGAGCTTGTGACTCTCCAGCTTCATCTTGGATAACCAACTGCGAGCACGAGACCTTTTAGAATATCCTTTGCTGGGATAAGCTTAAGACTTTCCTTGTGTCACTTATCTTAGAGACATATTCGCTTAGGAATTCCTTATAGAACTGCCCAACTAACACATGAACTCCGATAAGGCTAGGAAACTTGTATATTCGACAGCCTGAAGTTTGGTTTGCGCTTCTATATAGCTTGCAACAAGAAGTTAACTTGTTAACGAAAATATAGTTACATAATAGCTGATGTGAAGTATTTCAAAAGTAAATTTTAGGAATTTTATAAAGGCTTATTTCAAAGTTTCTAATAAGCTAAAAAATGTTTGTTTACGGAAGCTTAGGAAGTTTTAAATTCGAAAGAGCTTCGGTTAAAAGAATAAACGAAGTTTCTGCCTTTAAGTCTGCAAAAGATTTCTATAAATCTTTAACAGAAGTATTATCGAAATTACATTCAAATTTGTTTGAGTAGCTCTTTTAAGTCTTTGAAATTATATGAACCGAAGTTGAAACCTCTCGCCCTGTGAAAACAATGTAATTAAAGTTAAACAAATTAAAAAACTAAGAGACAAAAAATATTGGAAAAATGCACAACGTTTGGTGTAGACCACAACGGTTATGCGATTGAAAACATAAAAATGTCAACGCTAAAAAGTGCGAAAACGTTCAGGTTGTTTTCATTACCCTCCGACCTAGCATGCGGTGGGTTGCGGGTTCGAATCCTATGAATGCATAAGAATAATTTTGTGAAATTTTGAATTAATAAAATATTATTAAATTAAAAAATGTACTTTTAAAATTCAGTTTTTAGTAAGGTATAAATTTATAGAAACATTTAAGTATCAAAAAAAAAAAAAAAAAAAAATTAGAAAAAGTAGATGTCTTTTGCAATATTTCTTGTAAATTTTTTGTTGCTAATTTTGGAGTTTCGGTAAAGCTTACATCATTTAATTTAAAACAGTTTTATACAGGTTACTTTCCAAAGCTTATTAAAAATACCTAAAAGCTGTATAAAGCTTGCTTAAGCAAGCACGCACTTTCCTACGGAATTTGTTTGCGAAGATTAATAAAAGTCCAAGATGTTTTATACAGGTTACTTTCCAAAGCTTATTAAAAATACCTAAAAGCTGTATAATGCTTGTTTAAGCAAGCACTCACTTTCCTACGGAATTTGTTTGCGAAGATTAATAAAAGTCCAAGATGTTTTTATAAAATAATAAAAAGTTCGCCTTTTTGTCGTTATAGAAGTCAATAAGCGTGCTTTCAGAAACTACGTAGTTTACATAATGAGTTGCTGTAAAGCTTGCTGCAATCTTTAAAGAAGTTTGTGTGCTAGCAATTACGCTTCATAGTGACTCAAGTGTCAGTCGGAGCATCCTGAAGAGCAATGTACTCATCAACCACAATCTAATCTAATTCGATCCTTCCTCATCTCGCAGTCTTGAATAGTACCAGCCTCAACGTTCTTAGCAATCTTGCTAAGGATGAATGCGGCCTTCTGGTACCTTGCTTTCGGTGCCATTCCGAAGTTTTGGAAGTTTTCTTGTTGTCATTATGTCTGGTGACTTGCGAAGGAGTGCATGTTAATGGTTGAATGGGAACACATTGAAAGCATGGGAAGTACTATGGCTGGTACCTTCTATGCTACACTCGATTGTCTCCTGAATGGAGGCACTACAAGTATTTTTTTTTGATTTTGGAACGATACATTACTTTTTAAAGATTTTTTCATGCAAATGTTGCTCCGACTACGTCATCCAAAAACTACCGCTCCAATTTTGGTGCACTTTTGCAAGCATTTCAGCAGGTACCTCACCTATGGCATTGTTATGTTGCCTTCCAGGGCTGGCTTGCTCCTGTACACGAGAGATTTCACGTAGTCCCACAAATAATAAGCTAGTGGAGTCAATTTGCTTGATATTGGCAAAATGATATCGCGAGCCGTGTGGTATGCTGCACCGTCTTGTTGAAACCACTTGTCAACCAAGCACAATTCTTACAATTTGGGAAACAGACAGTCAGCAATAATAGCACGGTACCTTGCTTCATTGATTGTTTCGTTGCGATTTTCATTATTTTTGAAAAATAGCGGTTCAATGAAGCCGTCGGCCTGCGAACCGCAGCAAAAAGTGAATTTGACAACTCCTGAGCTGCTCTTCAGACCAAATTTGGCAATTCTGTTTGTTCACGTACCCATTAAACCAAAAATCAGCTTCGCCTCTGAACACAATTTTTCGATAACTCTTAGACCCATTCACCAAACAAACGAGGATGTGGTAAGTTACCCGACTTCAGTACTTGAATCAACTGTATTTTGTATGGTTTCATATCGAGATCCTTTTGTTAAATGTTTTAGGTGGTCTCGTCAGTTGAGTGATAAGCGTGTTCAACTGCCAGAGGTACCGAGTGCGAATTCTGGTCAGGCCATAGTTCCACCCTTCAACCTTTCCTCAATTATGTTCTTGTATCTTATCAACTGAATTCCAAAGTTCATCAATACTTACGGCTTTAGAGTTATAGTTGGTGATATAGATGGTGATAGAGATGGCTTTAACTGACTTCGACTTGGGCATAATAATGGCCTCAGATTCACATAAGCATGTTCATATACCTTTCCGCCGTACAAAGAACATTCCAGACTTATTTTATATGATTTTGCCTTTTTTTGCAAATTATCCCTCACCACATTTTCGAATAAAGGCACACTTGACTGAATAAGTTTGACATCTGAAATTCTTTGTTTAAAAGCTAAACCTTAAAGCTAAAATAATCGTCATTGATTGAATAAAAAATAATTATTTCCGAGGGTTGCATGTCTCAATCGAAAAGGTTCTTTTAACTGAGATATTCCTCTATTTTATCCATGAAAATATGTTACTATTCTGTAATTTGCTTTTTATTAGTTATAATTTTTGTCAAAAATAAGGAAAAAACAAACAAATTTACAACATCAAAATCAATTGACAACATTTATTTCTTGCATATTATTAAATGCAAACAAATTATGAAATGAAATAAGTTTCTGAACTCTCATAACATAAGTTCTTGTCGTGTACTTATATGTAGTACACAAGGTATAGCTGAGTTTAAAATTAAAAAAAGATAGGTTTGGTTTATGAGGAAGTTTTCAGACAACATAAGCGAACTTAAAAGCTTAAATAAAGATTGAAAAGCATCACTATAATAAGAAGCAGTAGCAGCAAAAAGCAGCGGTCAAAGAGGGTGTTTGATCAAAGTTTACAAAAGCTGCAAAGCTTTGCCACCGCAGGTTTGTCAATATGTTGTTCCAAGTATGAAGATATGTTCTAATAATGCAACACAAAGCAGCATAAACTAAAAGGAAATAAAAATAAAACCTAAACTAGAATAAAAGGAAGCCAATAAACTAGAGTTGAAACATGGTGCTGAGATACAAACTGAAGTATGAGCAGGGTGGGTATAAAAAAAATGCTCAAATGAAGTAGTAGTGCTGTTAATCAGAGGGAGACACACACACACACACACACTTACTTACTAGTTACACCAACACAGTGACGAACAAAGACAAGTCAATTTTGTAGACTGCATCCATCATGAATGAATAATGCTGGCCACTGTTTAAGTAAGCAATGTAAATTTGCTTCAAGTATGCAAGCAGACACACACAAACATACACACACACACTGAGATTTTATGCTCAATACCACTGCTGCCAGTTAGTACTAAGGGGCATAATTTCAGCAGTGCTGCCACACCAAAGCAAACAAAATATACACCAACGACATGGGCTGCTTTTGAAAAACCAACAAGCCACAAGCGCAACATTCCAAAAGTGGCGCTATATGCAAGCATGTGTTTGTGTGAGTCTTTGTGTGTGGTGGTGTGTATGTGTGCCTACTTATCATGCCTTTTAAGGATAATATTTAAAACATGCCAGGCATAACTTGTTCTACGGCAGCAGTAACAGCAGCAGCAGCGGTAGCATCAACAAAAACAACCACATGTTCTTAAATGAGTGGCTTAAGCATTGACCACAAACTGCTTACTGACTTTTACAGGACCTTCTCTGCAACACTGCTGCTTAAGAGCAGCTTTGAATCTTGTCTTGCTTGTCGTTGAGATTTTATGTTTGTTAGTTTTCTTATTTTTTTTTTATATCCCTAAAAAGGAACAAAAAAAAACTAACTGCAACTTGGAGACATTTCATAAATTTTTGCTGCTACTTTGTAATTTTCAATTTTTTTTTGTAGTTGTTTTTTGTTGCTTCCTTTTGATTCTTGCAGCAACCCTACAGCATTGAAATTGTTGTGTTTGTTTTTTGCCACCTTCACCTGCTCTCTAAGCAGCTCCAACTGCTTTTCAGTTGATACGAACAAATTTATAGCTTAACTATATAAGAGCAAAAAAAAAGGGACAAAGTTACATATTAAAACACTTCCTGCAACATACACAAAAGTCACTCACACACACAAACATGCATAACAAGCAGGCTATGCATAAATAATCCTCGGAGATTTCATCAATTTTGTTACTTTGTCAAGTCGTTGGCTAAATTTTAGTCATATACTTTTCTGTAAATGTGTGTTTATTACATTCACAGGCAAGCAGCACTTTTGACAGCTGATTTCAAATTAATTTTATATAATGTGCTATTCTTACAACTTATGAAATGTTGTTAGTATTTTTATTATTTTTTCCTTAAAATACGCTACAAATAATAAAATTTTCATAAGTTTTATACAAAAAAATTGCAACATTTCACAAACAACAAATAAACAACAGCACACACATCAAATAAACAGGCAAGCGGCAAGCAATTTTAATCAATTTATTTTGCCCCTAAAACTCTGAAAATATTTGCATCGAAAATTCCATTATAAAATAACTGTGCTTGAAAACTATTTGTACATATGTCACTTCATGTAGCAAATGCTGACTCCTTTATTCATGCATTCATACATTCAGTCAATCCTTCCGTCATGCAGTCACTCGTACACACTCGCTCACACAAAGCAGCGCCACGCTTTCTTACTCGTCAATGTGATTCGAGTGCAAGAAAAGTATTTCGATGGAAATTCAACAAGTATTGCTTGAAACTTTTAACCAACATCCGCCTGAAAGTATGTTAACTTTTTTGACAGACAATATTTTACTTGTCGTTCGTGCTGTTGCTGTTGTTCTCTGCTCGTTGCATTCGTTATGTTGACATATGCAGTGTGCTCTATTGGTGCGTGTGTGAAGTAGTAAATAGTTGTAAAAGAGGAAAATCCTCCCCCTCCTCTCTCTCTCTCACACTGTTTGACCTTCTGAGCTGTTGCATCAACCCATTGAATTCAAGCCTCGTACACTTGCATTCAGTTCAAATTTCAATTGAAATAATTTTTTGTAATAATAAAAAACAAAAATGCTGATATCGAGAGATATTACAAATGAACTGGTGCATACTTTTGGGCCATCTTATAGATCTTATGTGTGTGTATGTGAGTGTTTGAGTGTCATTGAAGCGCATGCAACAATTTGCTTTATCACAAACTTTTCGATCTGAGTGCAGAAAACGCTTCTTTTGTTTTTTGTGTTAAAGAATTTTACATTGAATTGAGTGCAAGTGCAGTGTCACAGCCACTGACTGCAGCAACAAAAACAAAAAAAACAAATAACTTGCACAGAAATCTTCCCCTAATGGTTGTCTTATGGGCTATAAAAATAATAACTTCAATTTCAGCGCTTATTTTTCAACACAAGTGCCTGATGCTGTCACAAGATATCACGTAAACAATTTGTCTAGTGTAATATTTTTGTTTCTGTACACTTTTTGTTTATGTTTTATTTTCCTTGTTTATCTGCTGCTTTACACTCTGCGTTGTGTATTTTGCTTCCGCTCTGTTATCATGGCTTACAATGGTAAGAAGGAGTTGATGTTTTTTTCTCTTGTTACAGCTTAAAATTGCAAAAGTTTTATAAATGTCACAGCAAAAGAGAATAGCAAATCGATTATAGCATAAACGAGAAAACATTAAAAGCTGTCAAGAGCACAAAATTGAGAACATAATAGTTGCAGCACAAGGAGTTGAGTATTGTTGTCATATGATGCGCTCAACCAAGGCTTGTATGCTAATTTAATGGATTTCTTGTATTCTTAAGCTCAAGTGATCATGTAGTCATCATTCATCATTCATCATTCATCATTCATCATTCATCATTCATCATTCATCATTCATCATTCATCATTCATCATTCATCATTCATCATTCATCATTCATCATTCATCATTCATCATTCATCATTCATCATTCATCATTCATCATTCATCATTCATCATTCATCATTCATCATTCATCATTCATCATTCATCATTCATCATTCATCATTCATCATTCATCATTCATCATTCATCATTCATCATTCATCATTCATCATTCATCATTCATCATTCATCATTCATCATTCATCATTCATCATTCATCATTCATCATTCATCATTCATCATTCATCATTCATCATTCATCATTCATCATTCATCATTCATCATTCATCATTCATCATTCATCATTCATCATTCATCATTCATCATTCATCATTCATCATTCATCATTCATCATTCATCATTCATCATTCATCATTCATCATTCATCATTCATCATTCATCATTCATCATTCATCATTCATCATTCATCATTCATCATTCATCATTCATCATTCATCATTCATCATTCATCATTCATCATTCATCATTCATCATTCATCATTCATCATTCATCATTCATCATTCATCATTCATCATTCATCATTCATCATTCATCATTCATCATTCATCATTCATCATTCATCATTCATCATTCATCATTCATCATTCATCATTCATCATTCATCATTCATCATTCATCATTCATCATTCATCATTCATCATTCATCATTCATCATTCATCATTCATCATTCATCATTCATCATTCATCATTCATCATTCATCATTCATCATTCATCATTCATCATTCATCATTCATCATTCATCATTCATCATTCATCATTCATCATTCATCATTCATCATTCATCATTCATCATTCATCATTCATCATTCATCATTCATCATTCATCATTCATCATTCATCATTCATCATTCATCATTCATCATTCATCATTCATCATTCATCATTCATCATTCATCATTCATCATTCATCATTCATCATTCATCATTCATCATTCATCATTCATCATTCATCATTCATCATTCATCATTCATCATTCATCATTCATCATTCATCATTCATCATTCATCATTCATCATTCATCATTCATCATTCATCATTCATCATTCATCATTCATCATTCATCATTCATCATTCATCATTCATCATTCATCATTCATCATTCATCATTCATCATTCATCATTCATCATTCATCATTCATCATTCATCATTCATCATTCATCATTCATCATTCATCATTCATCATTCATCATTCATCATTCATCATTCATCATTCATCATTCATCATTCATCATTCATCATTCATCATTCATCATTCATCATTCATCATTCATCATTCATCATTCATCATTCATCATTCATCATTCATCATTCATCATTCATCATTCATCATTCATCATTCATCATTCATCATTCATCATTCATCATTCATCATTCATCATTCATCATTCATCATTCATCATTCATCATTCATCATTCATCATTCATCATTCATCATTCATCATTCATCATTCATCATTCATCATTCATCATTCATCATTCATCATTCATCATTCATCATTCATCATTCATCATTCATCATTCATCATTCATCATTCATCATTCATCATTCATCATTCATCATTCATCATTCATCATTCATCATTCATCATTCATCATTCATCATTCATCATTCATCATTCATCATTCATCATTCATCATTCATCATTCATCATTCATCATTCATCATTCATCATTCATCATTCATCATTCATCATTCATCATTCATCATTCATCATTCATCATTCATCATTCATCATTCATCATTCATCATTCATCATTCATCATTCATCATTCATCATTCATCATTCATCATTCATCATTCATCATTCATCATTCATCATTCATCATTCATCATTCATCATTCATCATTCATCATTCATCATTCATCATTCATCATTCATCATTCATCATTCATCATTCATCATTCATCATTCATCATTCATCATTCATCATTCATCATTCATCATTCATCATTCATCATTCATCATTCATCATTCATCATTCATCATTCATCATTCATCATTCATCATTCATCATTCATCATTCATCATTCATCATTCATCATTCATCATTCATCATTCATCATTCATCATTCATCATTCATCATTCATCATTCATCATTCATCATTCATCATTCATCATTCATCATTCATCATTCATCATTCATCATTCATCATTCATCATTCATCATTCATCATTCATCATTCATCATTCATCATTCATCATTCATCATTCATCATTCATCATTCATCATTCATCATTCATCATTCATCATTCATCATTCATCATTCATCATTCATCATTCATCATTCATCATTCATCATTCATCATTCATCATTCATCATTCATCATTCATCATTCATCATTCATCATTCATCATTCATCATTCATCATTCATCATTCATCATTCATCATTCATCATTCATCATTCATCATTCATCATTCATCATTCATCATTCATCATTCATCATTCATCATTCATCATTCATCATTCATCATTCATCATTCATCATTCATCATTCATCATTCATCATTCATCATTCATCATTCATCATTCATCATTCATCATTCATCATTCATCATTCATCATTCATCATTCATCATTCATCATTCATCATTCATCATTCATCATTCATCATTCATCATTCATCATTCATCATTCATCATTCATCATTCATCATTCATCATTCATCATTCATCATTCATCATTCATCATTCATCATTCATCATTCATCATTCATCATTCATCATTCATCATTCATCATTCATCATTCATCATTCATCATTCATCATTCATCATTCATCATTCATCATTCATCATTCATCATTCATCATTCATCATTCATCATTCATCATTCATCATTCATCATTCATCATTCATCATTCATCATTCATCATTCATCATTCATCATTCATCATTCATCATTCATCATTCATCATTCATCATTCATCATTCATCATTCATCATTCATCATTCATCATTCATCATTCATCATTCATCATTCATCATTCATCATTCATCATTCATCATTCATCATTCATCATTCATCATTCATCATTCATCATTCATCATTCATCATTCATCATTCATCATTCATCATTCATCATTCATCATTCATCATTCATCATTCATCATTCATCATTCATCATTCATCATTCATCATTCATCATTCATCATTCATCATTCATCATTCATCATTCATCATTCATCATTCATCATTCATCATTCATCATTCATCATTCATCATTCATCATTCATCATTCATCATTCATCATTCATCATTCATCATTCATCATTCATCATTCATCATTCATCATTCATCATTCATCATTCATCATTCATCATTCATCATTCATCATTCATCATTCATCATTCATCATTCATCATTCATCATTCATCATTCATCATTCATCCAAAGTTTTATTCGTGTAGCGCAAATATTAACCTCTTAAAAGAGTTCCCATTATTGTGGATTGTATGGGAGGTGGGCGTGTTCGTGTGTGGATGAAGCCTATTTTGTACACATCTGAGTTTTACAACAAAAACAATAAAATTTGGTGTGTATGTATTTTGTACCAACACAAAGATGTCTTCGAAAAATGGGTATAAACCTCTCATGGACACGCCCACCTCCCATACAACCCGAAAATTGAAAACTCAATACATTAGCTTTTGTTTTACCTACAGGAATAAAAGTTGCTTCATATGTATGTTTTTTATAACATACCAAAGACGTGCTTAAAAAATGGACTTCATCTGCCCACGAACACGCCTACCTCGCATACAAACAGACAATTTAAATTTGCTTAAATAAGCTTGTGTTTGTCTAATGCCATGTTCACACAGAGAGTTTAGTTTGCGTTTCGTTTGAGTTTAAATGCAGCTGTTCACACAGAGATGCGTCGGCAGAATTGAGTTTACGGTGGATTGTAATGATCGCCAATTTTTGAATTTCGCTCAAAACTCAGCTTTTTTCGGCCCATACTGACTGACTAATGAGAAACCCTCATCTTCTAAACTTTCCCAAGTTATTTTATTTGTTTTTTGGCTTATTTTTGTTAATAATAAAATACAAATAGAAACATGCACAATTGAGAATCAGCTGTTGTTGGCATTTTTTATCGTTCAATCGAATCGAACACAGCTAAAATGTAACTGAACGAATGTTTTTATCAAAACACTAGCATACTTGTAGGCATGTATCAAATTGAGTTTTGGTAAACGTTGAAAACAAGTTGTGTTTAGTTGCGTTTTCTCCTGCAAAATTGTACTGGAAACGCCAGCGTTTAAATTGAGTTTAAGGGCAAAACGCAACTTTGTTCTAGAAACGCAAACTAAACTCTCTGTGTGAACATGGCATAAGAGAGATACAATTTGGTGCATATGATGTTTAACCTACAGGAATAAAATTTGCTACATATGTTTTTTATAACAGAAGAAAGCCATTCTTTAAAAATTGGCGTCATTGAACTACGGACACGCCCACCTCCAATATAGCCCAAACAATTTAAAACTCCTTAAATATGCTTATGTTTAACCTACAGAGATAAAATTTGGTATGTGTCCTTTTGGTACCAAAACTAAGATGTGTTCAAAAATTAGGCGTTATCCGTCTACGAAGACGCCTTCCTCCCTACAACCCACAATAGCAAAAACTTTATAAAGGCATTTACATGTGAGCTACAGGATTGAAACTTATATGTCATATGTAAATTTTTCATAAAAACGGAGATGCATATAAGATATAAGCTTCATCAGCCCACGGACACGCCCATTTTCAATTCTATTACTGTATATTGAAAAATTTGGTTTAGGGCATTTCATAGTTAGGTTAGACCGACTTAAGACTTTCTTTACTTGTTATTCCTGAGCTTAAATATAAACCTCTTCATAGAGTTTTCAATAAAGAAGTTTACATAGGAGGTGGACATGCTTGAAGGCGGATAACGCCCATTTTTTGTACACATCTTAGTGTTAATATAAAATTTAAACAGGACAAATTTGATCATCTGATATGAGTTTCCTTATAGATAGGGTTATTATGTGCATCTGAGGTTTGGTTTCTTAGTTTCATTGTCAAATTTTATTTCTGTAGCTTAAATAAAACACTCTACAAAAGTAATTTCAATGTTGTTTTTCTATGGGAGGTAAGCAACTATTATTGCCAACTTTTATTGGATCAACTATTTTTTCTTATTCTGTGTTTCTGGGTAACATACTGATGGCCATGATCAATCGACTAACGCTGATCAGTAAGAGAAAAAAAAACTCTGTTTAATTAAATCAAATTTTAACCAAATCTCTGGCAATAATTTTCCAACGCCCATTTTCATGTGAATTTAAGTTAATATAGCTAAACCAAACTATGAAATGTGGTTAAAACAATCAAATAATTTCCTTTTTATAAGGTTAAATAAACTACTCATAAAGAATTATTAGTCTTCAAAACTATCCATTTCAATCCAAAATTTTTAAAAACTTTAATAAAACTTGTCTAAAAGTTGACTTTATTGCAATAATTCGATATAAAATGGATTTTTCACATATTTGCAAGTTTAAAACAACTCGACTAACACGTTTTCCTAAAGGTCCATCCAACACTTATGCAGCTCTATTTCTTATCTCTTTTTATATATAAACAAACGCGTTACTGCAATTTAATCAAATAAGAAAAAAAAGTTATCTGAAAAAAAATAGTATTCCGAAACTATTCAAACTTCTGCATTTGTTTGAATGAGGAGTTAGTTGTGGGACCTTGTGTCCTTCCTTACATGCCATGTTTAGTATTTCAAATCTCAAGCTGGCATTGAAACCACAAAACTCATTCTTAAATTCGCCCACCGAACTAATGCATTCTTAATTTTATGCCGCATACGAAGGACCTTTTAAACAGTGTTGACTGCATTTTGAGCTTGTGTGCCAAAATCTGTAAATTTTGAACCCACATGTGCATTTTTTACAAGCAAAAGTGCTATGCTGCTTGTTGTTGTGTTAAAAGTTGAGGTTGTTGTTGTTGTTTTTGCTGCTACCATATATGTTGCTTGGTACATTCTTGCAGCAATATTTTATTTTATATGCTTAAACATGTCGAAAAATTCCTAAAGGATTTTCACTTTACCGCTGCTGCAGGCACTGCACACACCCATGCACACACATGCAGTGACACACTTACACATAAGCAAACAAGCATTTTATTTGATAACTGTAAAATTAACCTTTTGGAAATTCTTCAAGTGCAACGCAATGCAAAGGCAGCGAAGCAAACTAATGCAACGATCCAAGCGGAATGAAGACGAAGGACTGCAAGGACCGGTTGCTGAGAATGCGTACAACAGCAGCATCAATGGCAGCAACGGTAGCAGCAACAACAGTGGTGTAAATAATGTAGCAGGCAGCATGGTTTTATTGTTCTGTTGCTGTTGCTGTAGCTGTTGCTGCTCAAGTTGCAACAAAAGTCAAAAGTTTTCTTGCTGCTGCCGCCGCCGCCTTGCCTGGTTTATGCAACAAGGTGCTCGTTGCATTCCAGTGCATGCAAAATAGTCGAAATTGTTGTGAGTTGGTATCTTCGAAATTAATGTGCAGTGCATGGCTCGAGGCAATCAAGTAGCTAAAAACACACATTCACACATACTAATCAAATATATGTATGTGTGCAAACATGCATGCATACGTGAGAGCATAGAAGGTAGAAGAATTGCGAAAATTAGACCAAGGAGAGCAGAAAAACAACAAAAATTTAAAATATAGCAACAATTTTATTTCAAGCAAGTTGCTCCAAGGATGCAGCCAAGCAGCAACAAAGAAACAGTTAAGTTAATAAATGGTTAATTTAATTAATTTCATTATCATAAACACCATGAGACAAAAAAAAAAAAGAATGGCGTAGCTTTTGAAATCAAATAAAGATTTTCATAAATTTTATTGTTTTTGTTTTTACTGCTGAGAATGAACATTTTCTTAATTAGCTTAAAAGTTTTCAGAAAATTGTACACTTTATGTTGTAGACATAAATTATTTGATGCAGTTTTAATCTATTTATTTTATTAAAAATATTATGTTTTTGTGTAATGAATTTTATAAAATAATAATAAATATCCCTAAATAATAAAAATCACTAAAACAAAAGATCTCTTTTGGTGTGTTGAATATCTCGGATTTGAAAAAAAATCCTGTTAAAGAACACACTTACATCAGTTGGGATTGACAGCGAGATTTTTAAAAATTTGTAATTTTTAACCAAATACTGGCTCGAGTAAGACAAAATTACAAAAATGTTTATGATTCGAGAGTAAATGTAGGTGTCCTTGATGTCAATCTCTGAGAAATAAGTTGCCCAAGACACAAAAAAAAAAAGGGTTAAATCAATCGGGCGATAAGTTTTCCAGTAATATTGACCGATTGATATGACATAGACATTATTTAAAAAAAAAAATTAAAGACCTCCATAAGCTATGCAACAACTTTGAATCCATTATCTTTAACAGTAATTTCGAAATTCTCACATATAAAGCACCTACTTATTTTTGGGAAATGGAAACAAGTATCCTTCAAAAGAATCTCAACGAATTCATTTTTTGATCTTCTCAATATAAACCCATTTTTACGGCGATTTGTCATCTGGAGTTCAAAATTCACGATGACTTTCTTATGTTTTTTTTCAACGAACATCAACGAACCAAAAAATGTCAATACAGACAAACTAACCTAGGATTTGGAGTCCGCGATCCAAAATAAAATATAAAATAACACCTACATATCAGGAAGTTAAACATCTTTGTTTTTTATTTTGTTTATTTTAACCTTGGAATGGACCTCAAATGAACTTAATACATAAAAACTTACCTCGGATTTGGAATCAAGTACCCAAAAAACTTAAATATCAGGAAGTTGAAAATTGTTTTCCTCTTTTTTCATTTTGATCTAGGAATGACTTCGAAATAACTTAAATATACAAAAGTGACCTCAAATTGGGAATCAGCGATTTAAAAACCTATATATCAGGAAGTTTGACATCGTATCTCTGTTGTTATTTTCATTTTGAACTTGGAATGACCTGCAAATGATCTCGATACAGATAAACTGACCTTGGCTTAGGCATCAGCGCCTAAAAAAACAATATATCAGAAAATTGAACATCATATTGAACATCATATTTTGTTTTTCATTTTAAGCATGCAATGATCTTAATATAGACAAACTGACCAGTTCGGATACGTAATCAGCACCCCAACACACCTATATTTTAATTAAATCCTCCCATAACAAAATTTTACTCTGAAATATGTTGCCACTTCGACCTTCAAATGATCTTGCAGTGTCGTTAATATAGAAAAATTGACATTTTATCTATGCTTGTTCATTTTGACCTGAGCCTAGAAATAACGATAAACTGATCTTGGATTCACCAGCCCAAATACCCAGTATATCGGAAAGTTGAACACAGCTTCCTTATTTGTTTCCATTTTGGCCATGGAATAAACTTGAAATGACCGTGACGCTTAACGTCTGCTTTTTCAATATCCCTAGATCTAAGATCACGTGCTGGTGGCTCTGGATGGTCATGAGCCAGGTATGCGCAAGCAATCTAGTAACTGCGCAAATCCAGACTGAGATCTACAAGATCTCAATCATCTCCTTTGGAGGTACTTTTTTTTCATCGCTAGCGCTATTCATCAGCTTTTCTTTTTTATGTTCTTACGAACAGAATCGGGACTACGTAATCCACCTGGTCTTCACTTTTTTCAGAAGGACCATATATGGTTAATCAAGTGTTAGAACCATCTGCCTATTATCATGCTTTGCCTGCTGCAGTTTTAATATTTTGCAGTGCTGCACTGAAAAATGCTCGTTGAAAATTCGGAACTTTACCAGGCTAAGAGGAGTAAAGTGATAGCCAACTCACGCTCTTGCCAGATGGGTATTTCTTCGCTAAGAAAAGCTTCGATAGGCGCTTCTGGCTAAACCTCAGCTCTTTGTTGGCGATAATTGTTTTATAAAAATCAACTGATTTACTGTAGCACTAGTACATTCTACCATACAAGTCACCCATTCCCAGCCAATCGCAAAATAGTCAGAGGGGCAGACAGAGTTCTTCTCCATGAGTTGTCGTAAATCAAAGGTCAGCTAGGACTCCACTTTCCTTCAGTTGAATGGTCAGATGGTCAGATCTTGAATTCATCTTCCCTCCAGTCTAGGAAACTTACCCCTTAGCAAGCTCACTACATAGTCAACTGGAGAATTTATCAGAAACTTTTGGCTTCATCAGCCCACTAGCTGGTTTCTCCTACTCCAATCTTAATTGTTTAACTTCCAGACCTTAACTGGCTTCAGTTGCAGTCAACCTTCCACTTCTTATGCCTAAAGCCCATTCGCGGCTTTTTAAGCTGCTTGTCCGTTAGCTCAGACTCGCAATATACGTACGCTCACTTTTTCAGTAAAATAATTAAAATTGACTACTGGGTCGGTTGAACATTTTTCAAGTGCGAAATGGCTTGAAAACAGAATGTTACTACACAGCCTTTCTCTTCCAACAAATAAAAAAAATTCGACATTTTAGACGGTTTGAATCGTACTAGCCATAAATTTTATAACATAGTTAAGTATGGTTGCTGTCGAACACTGTATCAAAAAATGGTCTTGAGCGAATAGTTCGACCGTTTATATAGTCTACGCCCAGTTTTCAGAAAACATAATTCTTGAGTTATGCATGTTAAGCTGAATCCAAAAAAACATGTTTGATAAACTCAATCCAACATGTTTTTTGTCTAATTGTAACAAACGACAGAATTTCACGATATGTTAGTAACTAAAGGTTAAGGCTTTCTGAAAGTTTTTGAAAATAGTGTCGTTTGATCTTTTGGTATGTGATCATATTAAGGGAAGCTAACACGCAATCCATTCGATTGTGAGTTACAGGCAGTGTCGTGTTTGAATTAAAGTCTACTCACTAGCAGGATCCAACTCGGAGATTTGCACCTAGTCATTAAAGGTTATGTCATTCCAATTTTGCCTCTAATTAATTAAGGATGCTATGGCGTCAACTGCGGCACTTATGGATTTGTCCTTGAGTAAACACGTGAGCCACCGAGCTAAGGTAACACCGAGACCGCATAAGGTTCGTTTTATATGAGCGTACTATGCTACACGCCTTTGATACACATATATAGAGATAATATCCTGCTCTCACCAAACACGCCATAAGATCGACAGTCGACTGGGCCCTACAGAAACCATATTGACAGTTATTAAGCAATTCTACTCTAATTCACAAGGTAGAAAATATTTATACTCTCTCTATGACTTCGGAAAGTGGAGTGCATATTACAGTGGTTTGGTTGTTACGGGGTTTATCGCGTCGCTCTTTTTTGAGACTGGTTAGCCGTTTGCGACATTCCAAGAAGATGGAAAAACTCCTGTTTTATAGGATATAATAAAAAGATTATGCAAAAGCCGAGCCAGTGTAGAAATTAAAGCATTAATTTCAATTGGTTCGATTTCATCAGAACCAAGGGTTTGTTTATGTTAAGATTTGCAAGAACCCTTTTAGACAAGTCATTGCAGGTTTTTATTTATCTTGGGAAAGAAAATGTCTGCTTTTTAACTCTTCTAATCAATATCAAAAATTTGTTCTTCTTATTAGGAGGAGAAGAACCTGTTCTCTAATCCGTACTTTAAAAAGAAACTTTACAGCAATTCTTAGTCTCGATGCAAAGTTTTTTAGAACCAGTATTTCTATTCGAACACCAACTCTGAAAGATTTTCTCAGTGTTCTGACTGCAATCTTAAAAGTCTCATTCAAATATGAGTGGTCTTTTGGTTTAATGCTAGCTATTTTATAAGGGACGAAAGACTGCATGCCAAATAAATAAATTTCTTGTACCATAACAGCCGTAGTATTCATATTTCCAACAGCGAAATATAATTTGCAATTCAAATTGCAATAAAAAATTATTTAGGTTGTGAACATAAGAATCGCTGGCAACAACAAATTCGCAACCTCAAAATGTACTTAATCACATCAGAGACAGAGTTCAGTTTGTTAAATTGGACTTCTTTTCTAGATTCGGGCTTTTAAAGATATAACAGAAATCTGGCACATTCAAACGGTCTCCGAATTTCACTCAAATAGAGCAGAACTCTGGATCGGTTACGTTCAGACTCCGCTCACTCTGATATATCACATATGATTTTATAAAAGCTGCGATGCCCCTATAAAAAGATAACAATGATATCACTGTTCAACAAACTCAATTTTTTTTTCCAAAATAACAAGGTTCCGATACAAAAATAACTATTATTTTTGACTTTTTTTACAAAAGTCAAACAAATAAAAAGCTTTTAAGATAAATATTCCCTTAGCTTTAAGATTATCGCACTGCTATTTTCAAATATTGACCAAACAAATTTTTTCCGTTTGACTTTTTGAATTGAAATTTCGAAAATAGCTGTTATTTTCGGTCCCTGGTTTGGAACATTTATGTAAAAAAGTACATGAAATATTTTTGTGGAACCTTTTAACTAATGTCCGACCGATTATTCGGCTTCGGCTTCGGTAATCGGCATAATCGGCCGATATTTTGATCTTCGGCTTAGGCTTCTGCTTCGGCCGAAATAGCCGATTATTTTTGCCGAATGTTTTTGCTTTGCTAAACAATTTTTTTTATAAGTTTTTTGAATTTTTTTTAATCATTCAGTAAACATTTGAAACATTTTCATTGTTCGTTTTGTGTTTCTCTCCTTTTCTGTTCTTTCATGAGTTGGTGTTCTTTCTTTGAAAATTTTACTCAAATGACAAATGAAGCGAGTCTGACTGTTAAGTTTTTGCTTTTGTTATGGATTGAAATATAAAAGCCGAGTTAACGCTAGAAATTTTCTGCCAGATTTCAGTTAGTATTACATTTCTGTAGCTTTTCTCAACTGGATCGAAAATATATTCAATTTTTTTCTACTTTATCCTGACGTCAATAATTCGATTACAGAAAAATCCGAATTTTGCAGAAAAACTCTTGCGTTTAACTCGAATTTAATGATTTCAGTTAGTTTTTTTGTATTGAAATGAATATAAAGGGTGGTTAAATTTTAAGGGCCGATGTTGATTTTGAATAAAACACAAATTATTCAGAAAATTACTGTCATTTCTTTTTATTATGATAATATTGGTATGGTTCAATTATGTATGAAACAAAATATCGGCCAAATGGCTGCCGCGACCTCGGCGGCACACCTCCATCCAATGGTCCAAACTTTCGATGACTCTGAGGCATAATTGAGGTTTTATGCTATTAATGTGCCGAATTATCTCATCCTTTAGCTCTTGACTTGTTGCTGGATTATCGACGTACACCTTTTCTTTCAAATAACCTCAAAGAAAGAAGTCCAACGGTGTCAAATCACATGATTTGGCGGCCAATTGACATCGCCACCACGTGAGATAACACGGCCATTGAATTTGTCGCGCAAAAGAATCATTGTTTCGTTAGCTGTGTGGCAATTGGTACCATCCTGTTGAAACCACATATTGTCCACATTTATATCTACTAATTCGGGCCTTAAAAAGTTCGTTATCATCTCACGATAGCGAACAACATTCACAGTTACTGCCTGACCGGCCTCATTTTGGAATAAATACGGCCCGATGATGCCGCCAACCCATAAACCGCACTAAACAGTCACTATTTGTGGGTACATGGGTTTTCCGACAATCACTCTTGGATTATCATTCGCCCAAATGCGGCAATTCTGCTTATTGACAACTCCACTGAGTGGAAAATGTGCCTCATCACTGAAGATGATTTTCTTCGAAAATTGATCATCCACTGTTGCCAATTCTTAAATAACTTTAACGCGTGGCTCGATTATGTATCTTTCTATGGTTCAAATTGAGTTAGTCTGAAGTTGAGAAAGTGTGGTTCACATTCAACATCGGCCCTTAACAAAAGCAAAGAATAAATTTTTATATTTTTTTACTTGAAAACATTTGTTTCTTATTCGGCTTCGGCTTTGGCCTTCGGCCGATTATTTCCTTTTTGCCGATGAATCGGCTTCGGCAAAAATTCACGTTCGGTCGGACACTAATTTTAACCCTCTACATAGCTCTTCAGTGTATTGGTATTTTTTGCCCCTTTTCCCAAATTCGTTTTTGTGAAAAAATTTAGCACCAATTCTGAATAAGTTCGAAATTAACCCTTGAACAGATTGAAAGTTTGGACTTATTTTTGATGTTCAAGTTGAATTTTGAGCTTTGAATTGTTTGTTTGTTTATTAGAATTTTAAAACAAATATTTTTGTGGGACGTTTTAACTCTCTACAGCCTTATTGTATGAGTATTTTTTGTTCCTTTTTCAAAAAGGCATCTTATTCCTCTCGCAACCTGAAGAGTTAGAGGGTTAAAGTGTTGTACAAAAAGTTCCCCGTAGTTCTTTTACTTACATAAATATTCCAAACACATCTCATAGGTAAAATGTAAGGTTAGCATGGTTTCTTCATTCGATTCACCATAAGAATTTGTAAAAAGGGGAAAAGCTAAAGCTCCTAGAATAAAACCCAGACGTTAATTTTAAAAACGCCGATTCACGTGAATTTTATTTTGTCCTCTCTACCAGAAGCCGTTGTCGAAACCTTGTTTTTTTTTTTTTGTACTGAACAATGTAATAAGCGATAAAGAGGTAAATAAAAAAGTACTGGATCTGAATCCTGTCTCACCTGGGTCTCTCTTAGTGCCATTATTTGAGGCCTTATTAAATTCCGTTTATAAATAATTATTTCCTATAATAATGCAATGATTACTCAGAAACATGTTATTTTCTCTTTTTGAACTAGTTAATGCTATGTCTACAAAGAGAGTTAAGTTAATTTTAACAAACATTTAACCAATGTTGTTCACACATGGATACCGTAGCAGAATTGAGTTTATTTTCTGACAATGCTAGTGGCGTCTCTGCGTACACATGAGTTTTTTCTTGCTATGCGAAAGCTCTTATTGTTTTCATCCCATATTTGGATGAATACTTCATTCTCTACTATTGCCCAATTCTTTTTCGAAGTTATTTTGCTCATTTTTAAAGAAAATAACAACACATTGTTAAAAACATACATTATATAATTAACGAATCAGCTGTTGTTTTTATTTTGTATTTCTTATAAAAAGCTTTTCTTTCGTGAAAAATACCACTGAACATATACAAACAAAAACAAAAAAAAAAAAAACAAATTGGCCATTTCAGCCCTTGAAAGGACTTTGACCGAGCTTCTTATGATCAATTGTGTTGTGTGTGTTATTAAATGTTTACACACAATTGACCGAGAACTGGACCTACATGTTTTATGCCGACTCCGAACGGCTAAAGTTCATGTTCTCAAGAAGCTTTACATGGCATTGTTTACTCTCTGAGGTTTGCCATTGTCTGCAGAGAGGTGGTGACCCATCAGAAAAATTTTTTTTGAAAAAAACTTTTCGCCACGGCTGGGGATCGAACCCGGGCTCCGAACATGCTAGGCCACACACTTAACCTGCATGCCACGGTCACCTGCATGCCGATCACCACTGAACATATACTTTTATATTATTTTGTGCTTACTTTTATTCACTTTTTACATTGAGTTACAAAAAACTCACAATATATAGTCAGTTAAGCTGAGTTAAATCGTACATTTTTATACCGGAAATGCAAGAGTTTATTTCTCGTTAAATGGGCAAACTCAGTTTTGTACTGGTAACTCAAATTTAACTCTCTGTGTAGACAGAGTATAATGCAGTTTCAATAGCATTTTCCATATTAATATTTATATTTAGACACATCAACGTCTGTCTGCTAGTTTTAAATAAAACTCAATAAAAAACTTTTTCATAATTTTTATTTTTTTTGAAGATCTTATCAAAAATTCTCTTCATATTATTCAATGCTTACTTTTTAGAGCTGTGTTTAAAACTAAATAAAAACAGTTTTAAGATATAATTAAAAATTTAACTAAAAAAAAAAAAATAAGTCAGAGCGTTTATTAAAACTTTTCTTTTTCCTAAATATTTATGCGAGAATTAGTATTTCTTATCAGTTGAATTGTATATTTGCTGTGCAATAATTGAGAGCTCCACATCGATGGGCTTGGTGTCATCATAAAGTGATGGTGCTTCACAAAGTATCATGAATGTGCCCACCAGTGAGGCAATCATAAAAATCCATAGAAATAGACGATCCAGCACCATGGCAACGAAGCCCCAATCTTGATCTTCCTGCAAGAAATGAAAAAAAATTTCACATTTAAAAATTATCAAAATTATTAAAACAAAAGTTTAAACAAAGTCTAGAAATATATTGATGTTATTGTTTTTAATATCAAAATGTCTTGAAAGTAAATCCCTTGAGTACGCATTTAGCTTGAAAATACCTCCGACTGTGATTGATATTAATGCAAATGCTTTGTAGCTAATTTAATGAAATTTTATCTTAAAGGCAACTTATGTAAATGGATTTAATTTTAAACTTATTGGTTTTTTTTATATGCTATCGAACAATTTGCTTTCAAAGATTCTTAACCCTTTGGCATTGCTTATTTAAATGATTAGCTTTCAAATTTCAATTTTATGCTCAATTCAATTTCTACAGTTTATCAACATTATTTCCGTTGCGCCAATGTTGCTTGTTCGTTGCTGCACTGCTTTTCCAGTTCATTTGTTTAGCTATTAAGCGCCACTTGTACCCCAGCCAGCAACTCGACAACAGCAATAACAACAACAGCACCTCAAACTACAATCGCACCCACTCAACCAAGATCAAGTCGTTTTTCGAATCAATTCAATCAATTTCAATTTCAACTTGCTGCTTGCTTCTAGGTTATGTTTATTTGCGATAAACTGCCGACTTCATTACTGGCAATTCGTCAATGTAATCGTTTACATATTTTATCTGTCTTGCAGCTAAAATAGCTATACTTTGCTTTTGTTGTTGTTGTTGTTGTTGCGGCTGCTTTTTGTGGCATAGCTGTTTGACTTTGGCACACAGCTGTTCAAAGTGTTTACATATCATTAGAGTTGAAATTTGCAGTTTGAGCAATTTCTGGTAATTGATTGAATAAAGCCTGCAGCTAACAGAGAGAAAAAAAAAAAGCTTAGCAAAGCCAAAGCCAAATTATACAGATTTTCATTAAGCTGGTTAATCAATGAATTTTGTATAATTTATGCTGGTTTAAAATGAATTTAATTGCAAGTAAGCAAAAAAAAAAAAATTAAACCATTCAAGGTTGCCCTTGGCTTGCCGAAAACGAAAATTTTTAAACGTAACGAACAGCTTTGAACCGGATGTGATGCATACAAATGAAATGATTTACAAATACAGCGAAATGAGGTCAAGCAGATATTCATAGAGTGATTTTGAAAAGGGATTGAAAAAAAAAACATATATAAAGGCAAAAGCGATTGCAAGAAACTAAATGAAATTAGTTTGTTAAGCCTGGTTTTGCTTTGTATGGGGCATTGGCGTGGTTTTCATACATTCCAGAGCTATAGTTTCAGAGAATTACGAATATGAATCCCTCTGCACGTTGGTATTAGTTGAGCAACGTATTGATCAAATACTCATATTACGGACTGATTACATAAAAATGTATTTCATAATGATGTTCGATATCAAATCCATGTTCCTAATTTTCTGAACTCAAGAAACAGTATGTCTCTGTTCGTTTGAAATTCAACCCAAAATTATAGTAGGTACTCCGTCATATTGAATTCGACATTTTAAGTTTTAAAAATCTGATCCCAGATTCGTAATCAGTTACCCTAAAAACTTATGAACATATTGATTTTGTTTCAAAATGGATAAAATTTAAAAATTTCGTTCGCCATATTACATTTGTCATTTCGAATTCTTAAACTTTAATGCGAAATTCATAATGAATAATTCCAATAAGGCATACATGCAGAGTTTGGAGTCCATTTTCGTCCAAATTTGAAAATTTCATCCGTAATATTGAATCCACCATTTTTAATTTTTTAAATTGTTGTGTTGTTGTGCATGTATAATTAAAAATTTTTATATTTCACGAAAATTTACAAGTTTGTTAAAAAAAACAGACTCCCCTCTTTATTTAGGAAGAGTATCAGCGTCGGACAGTGGTTTATGAGCGGAAAAAAGTCAGTTTTTAAAGTTTAAATTTCTCGATATATCAACATTAGACCGCTTCAAAATTATATGAAAAAAATTAAACATCTTCTTTTAAAAGTTTAACGTTAAATGAACATAGAAATACCTTCAGACAAAAAAATTGGCCCCCTGACCTTTGCAGAAATCGCTCAAAGATAATTTTGAAAATTAACAGAACCTGAACAACCTTATAAAATATGGTGTCCAAGCAAAAAAAAATATTAAATTATTTTAATGGCATATTTTAAAGAATATTTTGGACTAGTTTTAATTTTTTTTTGTGTATTTTTGAAAAACCGTTCTGATTATTATTGCTGAAATTTTGATCCTGAAATTTTTTACAAAAAAAAAAATTTTTAATTTTTTATAACACTGTGTGTAATTTTTTAAGTCACGGCAAAATAACCATATACGGACACAACTACGTGATAAAAGACTAAAAAAAAAAAGACCCGTGTCTCCCAATTTTCCCCAAAGTCATGCACGTTTTGTTTTATGGGTGTCACGTAGTGGTGTCCGTATATGGTTATTTTTTTTGGTGTTGCACTGTGTAATGAAATTGTTTTCTTATTTTGCTGCACCGATATTTTTTTGTAATTTTGTATTTTTGAACAGAAATTTAGCTTTCCTACCATAACACGAATGAACTTTAAAAACACGACAAATCGCCCTAACAAAAAAAAAAAAACAAAAAAAAAAACTCGCAAAAAGGCAAAATAAAATTATTTGAAAATTTTAAAAAAACCCTCCAGTTTATACAAAATATTTAGGTTCTTCACAACTTGAAATAAGCATTTGTATAGTTGTATACATATTTTCATTGTTTTTGTTTTCTATTTGAAAGATAAAGCAAACGTAAGAGCTCATGATATAATTACTCCAAGATAGTATTGACGTTTCTGTTGGAAACGGACGTTTGTCAAAAAATATAACAAGAAAGAGAGCGCTCACAATCCGTCATAGCATACAATGCACAAAAATATGAAGTTGCGCATTAAAATGCATTTAAAAATAGAAAATTTTTAATTTATCGGTAAAATTTCCATTCGTATTTGATAAAAAGCTTGATATTTCAAAAACTTGACAATTTTTCTGAAACTTCAATACTGATAATAGCGCTCCCCGATGTGTTGCTGTTACAACAGTTGACACAGCGGAATGTGGCCAACGAATATAACAACGACAGCTGTTTTTGACAAGGGTTCGTTTACTTGTCGCTGAGAGAATCAACATTTGTCAACACTACCTGGTAAAATTATTCTATCATGGAAGGAGCTCAAAAAACGTTTTTTTTCTTTCAAATAGAAAACAAAAACAATGTAAATACGATTTGAATTAGAATACATCGATGCAACTGCTTATTTCAAGTTGTGAAAAACCTTATTATATTATTATTAATGTTTCGATTTGTCTATGTAAAGAAGAGGTGTGTTCGTGTCGTAAAAAAAAACGTAATGGCGGCCTAAAAACTATTTGGAGTTTCTTCGGTGCTTAGAAATGTAAACAAATTAACTTCTTAAAAGTTTTTGGTGAATAATTTTTTTCTTAAAAAGCTACAAACGTGTAAGTCCGCATACATCAGAAGTTGCTCTCAACAAAGTTTGAGCAGCATTTGTGGTACCTTTGACAACAAACACCCACAAAAGACCAGGAAGCAATACTCATTTGAGGAAGGTCTTCGAAGGAAGGAATTCGTCACACAGAATACTCTACTTTTTTTCATAAAACTAAATAGTTCTTATGAATTTTTACAGAATGACCCTGCAGAGTGGTGACCGTGGCATGCAGGTTAAGTGTGTGGCTTAGCATGCTCGGAGCCCGGGTTCGAAGATCAGCCGCGGCGAAAAGTTTTTTCAATAAAAAATTTTTCTGATCGGTCACCACCTCTCTGCAGACAATGGCAAACCTCAGAGAGTAAATAATGCCATCTAAAGCTTTTTGAGAACATGAACTTTAGCCGTTCGGAGTCGGCATAAAACATGTAGGTCCATTTCTCGGTCAATTGTGTGCAAACATTTAAAAACACACACAACACAATTGATCATAAGAAGCTCGGTCAAAGTCCTTTCAAGGGCTGAAATGGCCAATTGTGTTTGTTTTTGTTTTGTGACCCTGCAGAGTTGTGTTATAACTCAGCTTATCTGAGTGCTCTTAAAATAGTCATATAGCTTAAAGTAGTACTTTAATGAAACAGTAGTTTTTCTTTAACAGAAACACTTTAAAAGATTAAAAAAATTAATATTTTTAAAAAATACAAATTAGAAGAATTACTAGCAATTTTTAAAATGACGAAATTAGAAGCAAATTTTTAAATGTCCGTTTTAAAAATTAAAACAAATGTTAGAGGAGCACAATTTTCTCAGTGTAGCTATCAAAGTACGTGCAGAACCACTATTGAACAGTTTAGTCATATATTTTTTATACAATATTGCTATAAAAAGTATCCAAATGCGGTTTGAAAAGATTTGATGCTTTTATTTATGAAAATTTATACCAATCTGGTGTTAATATATTTTATACATTTTTCGGATAGCCCCTCCTAGCCCCCTCCCCCCTGAATCCGCGATACAAACAAAATTTTATCTCTGTAGAACCTACAGTGTAGGTTATACATGAGCTTATTTTTATGCCAATATAAGGCAGTCACTTCTGGAAGCCCAGGTACACTCAGAAAATAACACCAGTCTTTCTGCGATAAAAAATTTCTCTTTTTTCAAATAAAATGGTCTTCAATTAGAAGTAATTTTCACATTTCCCAAGAAATGTTTTTTCACTTTACTCTATTAAGTGTCATACTTATTTTTCTCTCTCAAAATAATTCTCATTTATGGAGAAAAATTTATTGAAAATGAAAAATTGCTCCTATATATTGGTAAAAAATTCACTATGCGAAGTTAGTTTTGAATAAAAGCAATTATTTTTTCAAAAATAAAAAAAAGCGTCTTCTCTTAAAACGATATATCGATAGTTAAGCGCACTAAAATGATAAGTGACCTTTTGACGAAAAAAAGGTTTACTGCATGTTTTAATCCATCAATATAATATCTACCTTGTTTAAATTTATTGAAATTGAATAGCCAGTGAATATTTGTCAGTACACAGTAAAAAGTAGTGTTTTGTAATGAGAAATTGTATCGAAATTTAAAAATAAAATCGATGTTTCTGAACATTTGAAATTTTTTACTTATCACTTAAGTGAGCTTATTTTAACCATCGATATTTTAATATATTTCTCTTTCACATTTAGAGAAAAGCATTCTCTGGAGCAAAGTTTATACCATTTTACTCTAAATATGCTGCCTTTTTTATCGTATTCCGATAACATTTTATTCTGAGTATAGCGTTGTAGTGACGACTTCTATTGGAACGTAGACGTCTGTGTTTGGGTCTTTCGTTACTCCAGATTTGTCATTTTCTTCTTCATTGCTGTGTTCGAGAACCAAGCAGAGAGTGACTTTGTAAGTATTACAAAAAATTTTCAGAACTTGTTCGTGCCTTTTGAATTCTAGCGCTATGATGGCCGCTTGCTACCCCTTTAAGGCTATGAATAGCCTGTGCGGTTTTTTAAGTCGCATAAATCTCTGCCTGAAAAACATTGTAGTGCTTAGGGAGTTTGTAAGACTCTTTGATCTGTAGCTTTTTACACTATACACCTGTTCCTGTTCCGTTCTAAAATTGGAGATTATCATATAGTTCTATGGTTGATCTTCACTTTCTTGTCTGCTGGGAGTGGATGTTGTGTATTTTTTTACCGAATTACACAATTAGCACAATTAGCATCATGTTGATTGTTCTTTTTAATTCCTCAGTTTCATAGAGATTCAGAATAGTTGCATGTCCGAAAGTGTTGTTTTCCAGGCTTGTGACTCATTAAGATGAACCGTGCCCTTGGTTTCCGAACACTTAAGTAACTCTTCTATGGAATAAGATGTAGCATAATTTTTAGACTCAACTGTGGCCTGTGAAGATATCGTGTGTCTTGTTGCTGTACAGAAGTAACCCTTACACTCCTGCTGAAGAGTCAAGGTAGCTCGTTTTGTCTATCATAACAGAGAAGCGTTGATGAGAATGGGTCTGACGATAGGTATATTTATCCTATGCTTTGGCACACATAAAGAGCGCATAGTGCGCTTTTTCTTCTTTACTTTGTGTTATGTTTTCACTGAGCTTGTTATCAAGGGTAGTTCCAAGATATCTTAAGATATAAGCTATTTAGCTTCAATGGATAGCTTCAGAGTTAGCGATTCTTGGATTCTGTCCATAATTCGTCAGACCTCTTAAGGTGTTCCTGGGCCAGTGGGTTTTGGATAGCGTCTTAAGGCTAGATTTTGTCCGTGAACTGTCAAGCCTTACGGTAGCCAAAGGTATCACGGGACTAACGGGTACTTGGATAGTGCCTTACGAAGTCTGCCAGCTTTACTTGTATCCTCAATGGACTCATAGAAACTTTTACAAGATATTTGCTTTGCTATTCTTACTTCTCTAGGTAGTCAACATGGATCTAAAGTTTATCCAGTCCTTCTCTAGCTTGCTTTAAATGGCTTAACCTTGAAATTTTCTGACCTCCGTTCGTATTTTCAAAATGTTGCTTGTGCACAAACTTGCATTGGTTGGTTTGCATCGTTGGAACTTGGAGCATAATTTCTTGAAAGTATTTTTAATTGTTTCCTTTATTAACTCGATTTCGTTGTCAATAAATGCATCGTGTCAGAAATATTCTATACCTACATGTGCGACATTGTTGCTAATCCAGACTACACTGAGAAAAAAACACATACCTTGCTCCGGTAAAAAATTTCTCTATTTTCGATAATAGCAGTTTTCTCTTTTTCAGATAAAATTTTCTTCAATTAGAAAAAGTTTTCTCATTTTCGAAGAAATATTTCTTTACTTCTAGGAAATGGAAATATTTCAATGTCTCTAATAATGATAAGTATTTTTCTCGCACAAAAATTTTCTCATTTTTAGAGAAACATTTATTGAAAATGAAAAATTTTTCTTATATTTTGATAAAAAATTCACTACGAGAAGTATTTTCTTCAATATAAACAAATCTTTTCTCAAAAATAAAAGTATTTTTCTCTAAAAACGATATATTTTTATATATTTTTTTTTTTTTCATGGAAGTTTTTTATCATTTTTAGAGAATTTTTTGTATCGTAATTAGAGAATAGCATTCTCTGGAGCAAAGTCTATACCATTTTTCTCTAAATATGATGCCTTTTTTATCATATTCTGATTAACTTTTTTCTGAGTGTAATAGCGTTTTTCTTTTCTCAACGAAAAATTCTGCCCTCTGAAGATACAGATATTTTCCATTTTGATCTGAACCCACAGAACTCTGACCTTTTTGTAGCTGAGAATACATCACAAAAAAAGCAAAATTTTTTTTTCAATGTTTTCGAGCTGGCTGCCTTTTTGCAAAGCTTCAAAAGAATTAATATAAAAAAAATTTTAAAACTTCAAATTCAGAAATGTTTTTCCTGCTAGAAAAATTTTTTGTTTTTTCCATAGAAGAATGTTGATCTTTTTCGTAGAATAGCTCAATCATTTCGGAAGTGGCAATGGAAACGTTAACTATTTTCTACATATACATAAGTCATTTATTCTGTTTATTCAGGGAGAGCAGATATTCTGTATTTTTTCTACTTTTAAGGTAAAATTTTTTCGAGAAATGAATTTCACTGAATTTTGGTGAAGACATTGGCTTCTGCAAAAAATTGAAATTTTCTTGATGCATCTCTCATGAAAAAGTGGTCGAAAATTGGGCCTGTAGATTACATCATGAACCCGTCAGAATAAGCGGTCAAACATTTATGGCATATTCTAATATATAAAGACTGTCCCAGAAATAACTGTCCTCTTGTTTTTTTTTTTATTGTAAAAAAACCAATGATGTGTTTTAAAAAATTCTTTCAGTTTATTATTAAGTAAACATTAAAATATAAATAAAAATTTTATTTACATTGAAAAAATACACTTCAAAAAAATTATGCACTTTTTGGTTAAGGTCCTTCATTAGGTTTTTAACCGACCTTTCGTTGACCTTAGTGTATGCCCCACGCCATTTACGTCGAAATATTTTGATGTTTTTCGCAGTTTGTTTAATCTTCTTAAGATTTCTTTTCATAAAAGCCCAATGATCTTTCGATTGGACGAAGTTCGGGGCAATACGGAGGATTGGCTTCTCTTGGTACCACAGTGACATTATTGGCTTGGTACCAATGCATCGTTCTCTGGGCGTAGTGATATGTTGCTAGGTCAGACCAAACTAGTACTGAACCTTGGTGCTAACGTATAAAAGGCAGCAAACGCCACTCCAGACACTCCCTGATGTAAATTTCAGTGTTGATTGTGCGATCTGTCACAAATTCCTTACTTCGAAGCCCACATTTGCAAGTGGACTGCCACACCATGTATTTCTTTGGAAATTTGATATGTTTTTCGGTAGTAAATTAAGAGGATGCTCCACCCCTTCTAACCGTAGTATAATATTCGTTTCCAGGTAACTGCTTGAAACCCGCTTTGCAGTATGTTTCATCGTCCATGATCACGCAATCAAACTTGGGCAGGTAATCGCGATACAGTTTTCGAGCCTTCCTCTTGGCTACGGCATCCTTTTCTTCTAACCTATCAGATACTTTTTGTACTTTATAGCTCCTTAGGTTGTAAAATTTCTTAGTCCGTTGAACACTTAACTTCGATGTTCCCGCTTTTGCTGCCATATCACGAACTGAAGTGCCTGGATTCTAAGTAAACAGCCGCTTAACGTTTTGGGCCACCGCTTGGTTCGCTGAACCACTTTTTCTCCCTGAGCCTGGCGTTTTTGATAAAAGGGTAACCTGTTTGTGTCGTTTCACACGCCAACTTCCTCAGCGATCTTTTTGCTCGTGGTGTTTGGATTTTTCAGGTATTTGGAAATAATTGCTTTCCGCTTTTCTTCTTGTTGAGACGATCTGAAAAGATCAACTTTTCAGTAGCTCTTTTATTTTACTAATAAGTATTTTTTTTAATCTGCAATATTTATACTTTATTTAGGTACCAAATATGTTGCTATAGAGGTAACACTTTTTTATAAATAACCTAAAAACAAAAGAACAGTTATTTCTGGGACAGTCTTTATCTAATAAAGTCGAATTACTGTATCAAATTATATAATCTCATTATTTCAATATATAGTTTTTAGGCTCTATAAGAAAGATCCTTTATTTAACGTGTTTGAGCAATAAATATAAAATAAACTGACATAAAGTTACATGTTCTTTAATAATTGTTTGTGTTTTTTTTTTTGTTCTTCGTGCCCCCCCGAATTTTGTGAACGATTTAATTAAACTTTGCTAAAAATTTTACATGATTACTTGACTCTGTTTCCAACTCATTTCACTCACGTAATCTCTATAATCCTTATGAACTCATGTAAGCCACCACCACCACCACCACCAACACCACCGCCACCAACTTTATGCCGACAATCGCAAAAGCTTCAATCATTGAAATTGATTGAAAGAGATAACGAGCCACTCAGTCAGTCAGACAGCCAACAGCCACCGCAGTCAGTGGCACAAAAGCAATTAAAAGTGGATTTTGATATTTTAAAGGAGCACACATCGCAATGAAAACGAAAAGATAAAAAGCAGAAAAACCCCAGGCATATGGCATAAAGTGAATACTGCTGAAGGAAATAAAATTCCACTCAACGTCTGGCAGTTGGAGCAATGATTCGTGGATCGGGGGGAAAATGATGGAGTTCAGCGGCGCAAGAATGTTGCTTGCGGTTTGTGCCGTATTCATTCAAGCAGCCATATCGCAGTGGCGCTGATTGCTGAATGGCTGTGTCGTGTGTGTGAATGTTTGTGATTCTGCATGTAAGGATATAAAAGCATAAATAACTCACAAGTGCTTCCAACACACACACACACACACTGTCAAGAGTTTCATAAGCGGAATTCAAGCAAAAGTTTGCAAAAACTGAAAACGCCGAAAAACCACGAGTTTCCAATTAAATGCGCCCAAGAAGAAGTTGTGAGAAATATTAAAAAAAAAACCAACAAACTTACCGCATTGAATTCATCCTGTCGCTGCATATGATGCTGTATAAACATAACATTGTGTATGGCTTTTTCCAGTTCGAAAGGATATTTCTTGCGTTGTGCTACATCGCTGAGAGAATCATCGAGACCGGATAGCACAGAAGGTAGACCGTTGTAGCCGCTCAGTGTGCTCAGACCACCGCCCAGGGCACCAACTAGGCCGCTAAAGCTGCAAAGCATAACAGATAAAGAAATATATAAAAATGATGCTAAAAGGAATTAAAATTTAAGATGAAATTTAACCTAAAGGCACAGCATTTAGGCATGATTAAAAGGCTTAAGATAACTAAGCCATACATACCGATTTGTAGCCGAAGTTGAGTGCAGACCATTGCAGCCTCCAACACCACCTCGGCCCTGCATGCGTCTAATCGAGTCTGGACTTGAGCCACCCGAATTCATTTGCATCTCGTCCATAAGCGCCTGTCCAAACTTGGTCTTATTCAATTTTTGGCCATAGTTTATTTTGCTGGCAGCCAGATCACGTAGCAGATCCTTCGGCACACGCATTAGCAAATACTTGGGCAGACGCTTGATAAAGAACGCCCGCACCCAGGGCGCCATTTTGTGCGTGCTCGGCTTGCGATAGTGTATATTGAGTATGATGATGGTTATGACAACGCTCAGTCCCACAAGCAACATAGTAAACAGCAGATATTTGCCAAGCAAAGGTAGCGCTAGCGATGTTGACGGTATAATTTCGGATATCAGCAGGAAGAACATCGTTTGCGAGAGTAAAATGCTAATGCAGAGTGCAATCTTCTCACCGGAATCGGCAGGCAGATAAAAAACCAATACGGAGAGGTAAGAGATGCCAACACATGGAATGATAAGATTGACTGTGTAGAAAAGGGTCTTGCGACGCAGCGTGATATTAAAGAAAATATCTGAAACGATTGAAGGAATTAAAGTTTTTATATTAAGCATAGTTTTAAGCAAACACCTGCTTAACTTTCAGATGGACAACAACTTAAATATTGCTATATTAGCCTACTGTTAGATCATTTGGTCTGGCCGGACTGACTCATTTGGCTAACCAACCAATTGTGCCTATTTTTCAAATTTAAAACCTCGGGCGCTTATATTTGTTGCATTCACATTTATTGGTCATATTATTTATATTATTCGGAAACATACTCGCTACTTGCTTTGCCGTAATGGTCAAAGTTTTAAAGACCCTCAACTTTCAAATCTCTTTGTACAACAATAGTTCGATCAAAGTTGAAAGTCTTACACCTTACGACTAGAATGAGTTCAAAAAGTTTTTACAAATTTAAACACTGCCCTAATATAATGATCGCTGTAGTTTTATATAATTAAAAACTCTTCAGAACAGAAGAATAATTTTATCTTTAATGTTCATTTTTGATATCGTGAGGCAAACGGTTAACTGTTCTAACTTGCTTGAATTAATAATACATTAATGTTGCAATAAGAATACTCAGTGACTCAGTTCCTGGGCTTGGTGTCCCCCCCGGGGCGGGTACTCATGGTGTCACCCCTTTGAGAAATTTCTAAATGCAGTAAGAAATTAACTCAATGTGATTTAGTGTTTTTATTATTATCTTTATGTTTTCCGATAAAAAAGGTGTTAAACAAAGAAAACTTATTCAGTGCGGGGTAAAGTTTTGAACAACTCAAGAATATTGTATTGAGTTTTGAGGTCAATCAGATAAAAACTGACGGATTTATGATAGTTTGAATGACCGTTGCTCCAACTCAGCCATACCAGTGAACAAAACTTTAAATAGATTTTCCCAAACATGTAATTTTTATAGTCGATGACCACGATTCGGAAAAAACTACTGAACCGATCGTTTTAAAAATTTCTACACATATTGTAGATTCAAATAGCTTTAAATATCTTTGATAATCTTTTTTTAAATAATCTTTAAATGTTGTATTTTAATATACTAATTTTCACAATAAATCTGTAATAACAATATGTCATAAGAAAATTCTTGAAAATATGCTTTGTTTTTGGTAAATTCATCATATTCATGCTTTTTGTTTGTGTATTCATCCCTACAAAAATGGGTACAACAATAAAAGGAGTGCTCCGATGATTATGAAATGAAGTATGCTTGACTTATTTAAGCTAATACAGCAAAATTGCTAAAATGGTTCAAATCGGTTAGTTCCTAGTGATACCTTCCTTGGACCTATATTAATTTTTTACATTATTTTGTATGCGATTGATACAAAAATTGGTCGAACTTAACAAATGTTGGTCAAAAGGCTAGGCAATTAGAGGAATAATTGCACTGAAAACAGTATAAATTATTTAGAACTTAAGAGTACCTCCCTTGGACCGATATTAAATTTTTATATGATTTTGTATGGGAGGTACCTGCAAAAGTAATCCGATCCTATCGAAACTCAGTGAGAATGCTAGACAAATAGACTAATAGATGTGAACGTGAAATAGATGTAGAGTATAGAAATTGGTAAGACCTTATGGGTACCACTCTTGCACATATATTATTATTTTTTTAAAAAATCCAATTTTAGACAAATTTTATGTTATTTACAATAGAAAAAAAAAATGTTAAGTTATTTTTATTACTGAAATCCTTACTGACTTTCATCACTACTGACTTTTTCTTGAGATTCGCTACAAAATTAAAGAATCCTTTTTAGAACTTTGCTAAATTTTAATTATTTTTTTAATACAAAAATTATAATTTTTCACAAAAAGTCAATTTTTTTAAAATTGGATTATTTTCTTGTTTATAAAAATTTGCATATAATATTTTGGAAATCAAGAGTTAATACTTCAAATGAAATTACGAAAAAGTTTTGCTAAAATCGAAGAATTTTTTTTTGTAATTGAAAAACTATTGAAATTTTTCGTTAAAAATCACTTATTAAATTTTCAAATATTTCTTGTTTTTAATAAAGTAAAAATAATATAATAACCCAATAAACCAAACGAATTTGCCTCCAATTCGAGGTGAATCCGAGATCTCGGATATTTATTTCGAAAACGAAGTTCGAAAATGTTTTGCTAATGAACCCAATGGCGGGAGAAATGCACATTTCATTCTCGAAACGACATTTTTTATCATAATCGAATCACTACCGAAGCGAGAATTTCAACATTAGCAAATCGCTTTCGAATAATTTTAGCAATTTTTTTTTTAAATTAAATTTTTTTAATATATTCGTGTCTTACGCGTGTCTTATAAAAGATTATAAGATTATTATTGTTAAAAAACAATAAAAAAAAAAAAAAAAATATGCATGTTCAGTATTCGTACCCGCGTCTGCCGGATGCCAGTTCCCTACGTTATCCACTAACCTATCGCATTTGTTGTATAGAAGCGACGTAATTTGCTTTATTTTGAAAACAAACGTTTGAGGAAGTGGGTTTGACTCCCAGCTCAGACAAAAAAATGTATCATTGTTTTTTTTTTTGCTTTTGGTGTTTTTTCTCTATTTTTTAAAAAATTTAAAAACAAACAAATCAATGTTGCGATGATTAATTGCAGATATATAAAAATTTATTTTACGAGATTGCGGACTCGTTTCGAACTCGAATCGAATACGAGATATCTAATCCGAGTTCTCGGTTTCATTACTAAATCGAAACTAAAACGAGTCCGCTATGTGGTTTATTGGGAAAGTGCAAAAAAAATACAGAAAAATTTCGCTAAAGTCAAATATTATTTTTTTTTTACAAACAATAGTTTCTCAAAAAATTTATTTTCATATCGAAAAAAAAAAAATTTCAAAAATTTATTTTTCATATAAAGGGTGATTTTTTAAGAGCTTGATAACTTTTTTTTTAAAAAAAACGCATAAAATTTGCAAAATCTCATCGGTTCTTTATTTGAAACGTTAGATTGGTCCATGACATTTACTTTTTGAAGATAATTTTATTTAAATGTTGACCGGGGCTGCGTCTTAGGTGGTCCATTCGGAAAGTCCAATTTTGGGCAACTTTTTCGAGCATTTCGGCCGGAATAGCTCGAATTTCTTCGGAAATGTTGTCTTCCAAAGCTGGAATAGTTGCTGGCTTATTTCTGTAGACTTTAGACTTGACGTAGCCCCACAAAAAATAGTCTAAAGGCGTCAAATCGCATGATCTTGGTGGCCAACTTACCGGTCCATTTCTTGAGATTAATTGTTCTCCGAAGTTTTCCCTCAAAATGGCCATAGAATTGCGAGCTGTGTGGCATGTAGCGCCATCTTATTGAAACCACATGTCAACCAAGTTCAGTTCTTCCATTTTTGGCAACAAAAAGTTTGTTAGCATCGAACGATAGCGATCGCCATTCACCGTAACGTTGCGTCCAACAGCATCTTTGAAAAAATACGGTCCAATGATTCCACCAGCGTACAAACCACACCAAACAGTGCATTTTTCGGGATGCATGGCCAGCTCTTGAACGGCTTCTGGTTGCTCTTCACTCCAAATGCGGCAATTTTGCTTATTTACTTAGCCATTCAACCAGAAATGAGCCTCATCGCTCATCGCTCAGAAATGAGCTCGAAAAAGTTGCCCAAAATTGGACTTTCCGAATGGACCACCTAAGATGCAGCCGCGGTCAACATTTAAATGAAATTATCTTCAAAAAATAAATGTCATGGACCAATCTAACGTTTCAAATAAAGAACCGATGAGATTTTGCAAACTTTATGCATTTTTTTTAAAAAAAAGTTATCAAGCTCTTAAAAAATCACCCTTTATATTATCGCTACGCGTTGTTTCGTTTTGCGTTTTTTCAAAGTTTCGTCGCTGCTGAATTAGTACTAATTTTCACTATGCGTCGTTAGATTTTCGAAGTTTCGCTGTTTTGGGTTCGAGTCTTTATATTTTTTATACCCTAAACCTGAAAGGTCAGGGTATATTAACTTTGTGCAAACGTTTGTAACGCATAGAACGAAGCGAGTACGGTATAGAAAAGTATATATATTCTTGATCAGCGTCACCACGTGAGTCGAGCTATCCATGTCCATCCATTCGTCCGTCCGTCCGTCCGTCCGTCTGTCCGTCTGTGTGTTGTCCGTATACACAGGATAAGAAGAAGGAGTTGAGATAATTGGATGAAACTTGGTACACATGGTCAGATGAGCCCAAGAATCTGCACTATTGAATATTTTTGGAATCCGCCCACAGACACGCCTACCCCCCATACAACGCAAAAATTGAAAACTGCATAACTCAGCTCATAATAAACCTACAACAATAAACTTTGGTATGTATGCGTTTTGTTTCAACACAAAGATGTTTTCGAAAAATGGACGTCATCCGCTCACGGACACGCCCACCTCCCATACAACCCAAAAATTGAAAACGCAATAAATAAGCCTCTGTTTAACCTACAGAGCTAAAATTTGGAACGTATGTTTTTTATGACAAAACAGAGATGGGTTTGCAAAATGGACGTCATCCGCCCACGGACACGCCTACCTCCCATACAACCCAAAAAGTTTAAAAGTCAATAAATAAGATTATGTTTGTCATAGAGAAATTCAATTTGGTATGTGTGTATTTTATACCAAAACTATGGTGTGTTCAAAAATTGGGAGTAGTCCGTCCATTAAAACGCACACCTCCCATAGCGAAATTACAATGAAGGCATTAACTGTGAGCTACAGGAATAAAACTTGGTAGGTATGTGTAAATTGTTCATAAGCATTTAAATGCATATAAAATATAGGCTTTATCCACCCACGGACACACCCATTTTCAATAATATTATTGTTTTTTGGAAGAGTAGGGTATTTTAGGGTATTTCATAGTCGGCCTAGACCGACTTTAGACTTTCTTTACTTGTTTTTTCTTAAAGATAGCACCACTTTTGTTTATAAATGCGTCATGCCATCAAAACTCGGGGATTCCTTTTCTAACTGAAATCATCGCAATTTTGATTCAGTTTTATTTTTACTTTGTTTTGCTTATTTTAGAGTTCAGTTTCAATTAATGTGTTGTGCTTTTTGTAACGTTTCAATTAGTGTGTTGTGCTTTTTTTAAAAGAGAATAATACATTTTTATAAATTTTTACAGGTTGTTTCTGGTTACAAAAAAGGTAAATATTTTACCAATTTATTTGTTGGCAGAGTTTTATTATTTTTTTCATACACATGTAATTTTTTTAAAGTGGAAAGGGCGCTGCTGGTAGTATGGTATATAGGAGACTGACATAAATGAATTGTCCAAGAATATTCAAATAAAGAACTATTGCAACTTGAATTGCAATTTGCTAATGAAGAATATGACAGTGACCATTCAATAGAAATCTCTGAAGAACAAAATTTAACCTCCAAACAAATTTCCAAAGCGTTGTGTTTGATTGATGAAGCTATGGAAATTTTCTTAAAAAACTATCCTGACAGCGGAAGGAGTTTTAAAGTGTCCTAGGCGGTAACTACGAATATCAATTGCTACAAGGAAATTTATTTTACATTGATAAAAAAGCTGTTCAGCAAACATTGGACCAAGCCGACTTACGACAACAGACACCAGGACACATCAGACAGTGTTTAATTTTTATATTGTTTTTTTTATAAATTAACTGCATATTTTATTTTGTTTAAATTGGATTTTTTGTTGTTTTTTGTATGTATCTAATAAAATGTGGTGACCATGGCATGCAGGTTAAGTGTGTGGCTTAGCATGTTCGGAGCCCGGGTTCGATCCCTAGCCGCGGCGAAAAGTTTTTTCAATAAAGAATTTTTCTGATCGGTCACCACCTCTCTGCAGACAATGGCAAACCTCAGAGAGTAAATAATGCCATGTAAAGCTTCTTGAGAACATGAACTTTAGCCGTTCGGAGTCGGCATAAAACATGTAGGTCCAGTTCTCGGTCAATTGTGTGCAAACATTTAATAACACACACAACACAATTGATCATAAGAAGCTAGGTCAAAGTCCTTTCAAGGGCTGAAACGGCCAATTTGTTTTTTGTTTTATTTTTTTTTTTCTAATAAAATTTTAAATTTTTTTTTGGTTTTTTAAATGTTTTCTTTGTTCAATTTTCTTTTCAAAAAGTAGTATTTTCGTTACCCTGAAACCTGTCTTCGATCTATACATGGCTTGATATATAAAATCGTCATTCACTTTGCGTCGTCAATTTGTGTCCTGTTTTTTGTGTACCTAATAGTAAAGGATCGCATTTGTTTATTATAAAAGATTTGTCAAAAAATGTTTTCAATTTTCTGTAGCTGAATATTATGGTTCAATATTTTATACTTTTTCAAAAACTCAAAACAACAAAATTTTTTTTCTATTTTTGTACCATTCGATACGAATTTTGTACGCTGTCTTAAAAACTGGCTTTTATTTATTTAAGAGCTGCAAAATTTGAAATGACCTCATCGAAATCAATTTTACTTGCAAGCTTGCGTTTTCAATGGATAAAATAGCAAGATCGGAAACTCTTGCTTCTCCCTTGGAAAACCTTAAAGAAGTCTTAATTGATTTTAGCTTTGAAAAACTTTGAAAACGTTTCCGCAATGTTTTTCCTTATTGTTTGGACTTGGAAGCAGAAACAGCAAATTTTGCAACAGTATTAAAAAATGGGACACACATTTTTTAAAGTAAAGTATTTTTTCTCTTTTTCTGAATAAAAAAAATATCGAAATGGTGTCATTCCTAAAATGGTTGTACTTGGGGTGGACCGCCTTCTCCGCCACCTTACGAATGCCTCTGAGAATACTATAATCACGCCTACCTCCCATACAACTCCCATACAACGCGTTAAAGTTATTTTGGCTTATTATAAAAATGGGCGTTCAAATCAAAATGCATATCGTGCACTTCGTGAAGAAAATCTTCAGTGTCTTCAGTGATAAGGCACATCTTCACCTCAGTGGATTCGTCAATAAGCAAAATTGCCGCATTTGGGCGAATGATAATCCAAGAGTGATTGTCGAATCAAAGAGTGATTGGCAACCACAAAGAGTGACTGTTTGGAGCGGTTTATGGGCTGGCGGTATCATCGGGCCGTATTTTTTACAAAATTAGGCCGGTCAGGCAGTTACTGTGATTGGTGTTCGCTATCGTGAGATGATAACGAACTTTTTATGGCCCAAATTGCTAGATATGGATGTGGACAATAATATTGTATTACATTATCATACTGTATCATATTATTTGGTCTCAACAGGACGGTGCCACTTGCCACACTGCTAACGAAACAATTGCTCTTTTGCGCGACCAATTAAAGGGCAATGTTATCTCACGTGGTGGCGATGTCAATTGGCTGCCAAGATCATGTGATTTGACACCTTCGAACTTCTTTCTTTGAGGTTATTTGAAAAAAAAAAGTATACGTCGATAAGCCAGCAACAATTCAAGAGCTAAAGGATGTGATAATTTGGCACATGAACGGCATAGAACCTCAATTATGCTTCAGCGTCATCGAAAATTTGGACCATCGGATGGAGGTGTGCCGCCGAGGTCGCGGCGGCCATTTGGCCGATATTTTATATTCCACACATAATTGAACCATACCAATATTATTATAATAAAAAGAAATGACAACAATTTCCTAAATAATTTTTGTCTTATTAAAAATCAAGTTTGGCCCATTCTTGAAATAAATAATTGTTTTGGTGGTATACAATTTTACCTGTAAGCAAATATTAAACGTGTTGGAGTCTAAATTGAAATATGTAAGCCTTAGGTTCCTTAAGAAAATGAAAGCCTTTTTATAACATGTTATTGTTAGTTTTATTTAAAGAAGGATATTTTTCAAATTAAGATTTTCGATGTGATCCCTTTACGCTGACATCTTTTACTTTTTTCTTGAGTCATCAACGAATTAACTATTAAATTTATAAAATTTATTAAATTTATAAATTTTGTATGATTATTTAATACAATTTTTATGGTTTTTATAAAAGCTCTACTTTTATTTTGAGTTTTTATCATATTTAATACTCATAATAAGAAACCACAAAAATTTAGCACAACCAGAAGCGTTGAATAGATGAATAGACTAAATTGAAAAAAGTAGCGAAGTAATGCATATAATCCTTAAATAATCGTGAAACACGTAAAGTTGCTTAGGTTTTGCTAAAATTCTTTTGATTTTTTTTTATATTTTCGTTACGCTAAATAAAACAAAACTGTTTTGAATTTCTTATATTTCAAAAGATTGATACTTAAACTTAAAAAAAAAACTCAATTCTTAATCAATTCAGGGTCATTTAAATAAATAAATGTCATCCTTCAAATGTTAAGATAGAGTTGATTAGAGTATTTTATAAAGTCATTTTTTACCTGAAAATATATGTGTAATTTTTCAAAATGATAACTTACTTTTAAATTCAACTTGTTAAATTAAAAATAAGTTTTAAGAAGGTTTCATGTCCCCTTAATGGCATTTTAATAAAATGATTAAGTCAAATGATTTAATTGATTTGTTTAAAAAAGCAAAATTTAAAAGTTGTGTCTTTTGTAGATAGGGTGCGATATATTTATTCATCATGGAAATACAATAAGAACTATTTCTGTAAATAAATAATAATGTTAATATCAAATACAACAAGTCGAAATACCTAAAAATATAAAATACATCACCTCACTTAAAGTTGAAAGCTGTTGAACAGTGTTTGAAAATTTAATGAAGTTAAAGAAAGTATAAATTTACTAGGAAAAAAAACTATAGCTTAATCTGAGACAAAGAGCTACCCAATTCCTAAAGGAAATCAATATATAACAGTTAAATAACAAATAAAAAACATCATTAAATGCTTACGCTCCCTCAAGTGTGTTTAAAAACAATCACTTCACGATATAAGAAAAACAATATTTTAAATAATTAATCGCTCAAATAGAATTCCCTAATATTACGCACGCATTCCGCATGAATGAAAATAAATTCTTTAGGGTATACAGCGCAGAATATTACTCAAAAAAATATACACAGAAAAACAAAAATGTAGAGGGATGGGAAAGCTCACTGCCATATTAAACCAAGCGCACTGAATTCCAACAAACTTGTCAAATATTAATCCTAGAGGACTTTCAGGCGAACAAATACAAATAAATACATGAAAATGTCATAAACTTTGTTATTATTATTATTATTTTCGATGTAAACTGTAGTCAAACTGTCAACAAATGCACGCACACACTAACACACATTTCAATATAAGCATACAAAATTAAACACACACAAACAAACATGTACTCACCCACTCCTACAGCAAATGACACAAAAAAATCATTCATCATAAATCAACCAAATATAATATGAGATGTGTTGTATGGCAAAAGAAAGAGTTTGAAAATATCATGGCTGGTATTGAGGGTGTTGATATAAAACATTATGAGATAAATTTAAAATATAAAATAGAAGTAATGAAAAGCATATCAGCAAAATTCAACGACAACAGTTGAATTCACTCAATGCGAAAAGAGGTTAAATTTTTATACAAAAGCAGCGAATAGAATAAAAAAAAAAACACATTTTTTTTTTGAATGCGGTATCACAAAAGTGACAGCAACGTGACGTTGTGTGGAAATATGTTAGTGTGATGTAAGCGCGTGTGAGTTGCACGATATGACGATGATGATTTTTAAATACATACATATCAGTGTGTACATATATTCGATGTGAAAGTGTGTGTGCATGTTTAACTGCATTGATGCTGCAATAAATTTCGTTGCGCATAAAATTGCATTAGTTTCAAAACAATACGCTTAGACAAAATAACACACACATTCATACATGCCTTTATAAATCTTACATCCCAGTAGACAATGACAGCGCTGCTAGCAGGCCTTCCTGTGGATTTTGTAGTACTGCCGCACTCATATACAATTACACTTTCTTTTTTATATGAAGTGGGAAAATTTCGCAGGCCTTCCGCTCCGATAGCTCAAAAGAGGCCTGATAGAAGCACTTCTTAAGAATGGCTCAAAGAAGGGGTCAACAAAAAGTATTAAAAAAAAAAATATTTTTTTTCTTTTAAACCTTTTTCTTTTTTTTATAAATTCTATAATTTTATCTTCTCTCCTATGTTTTTTATGTCAGATTAATTTCAATCTATAAACTTTGATACAGCAGTAAGAAGTGCCATTATTATATCATATTTTTAAACTGATATATATTTTGACTTTAAACGAAAAAGTTGCCCTGAAGTATATGAAAAGTTAGTCTTTGAAGGGAAAAAAGTTTGTTGTGCTGCAGAAGGCAGAAAAAGAAGGCCTTCAAGAAGGGCTCATAAGAGCAGCGAGAAAAGGATGTGTTTGGTCTTCAAAAGTAGCAGTCAATGCAGGCCTTCGTTTGAAGAGCACTGGCTTAATTGCCTATTAGGATTCATAAACATAAGCATACAAAAGCGCAATCATAATGTCTACAGTTGAATGAGCTTGTATTAGTTTTTGTTTAAGTGTGTGTTTGTTTATTTATATTCGATTTCCGGTTGAGCTTGAAATTTGTTAAAAATCATCAAAAATCATCACATTTTATCGCAGTATTGTTTTTTGTTTTTGTTTATTGTCATACTTTAGCGATTTACATTGTTTTTACTTCGTAATTAAAAATAAAAGCTTTTTAATGAGCTTTGGCTCTAACACTTCCGGTATTTTTAATTTCACAATGTTTATTTTATATGTTGCTAATTCTTGTACCAAAGTACAGCGAACGAATACGAATACTTGCAGCTGGCCAAAAAAGGCATCAGGCTGGAAGAGTAACAGTTGGAAGTTTAATATACATATATTTTCATTTTAGCTTTTATTCCACGACATTTGTACTCTTGAAAACTTTTAATTAATAGACAAATAATACAACAAATGAACTAAATTTGGAGAACGATTTTCCGACTGATCCAGTTAAGCTCAAAAACTAATTCATGCAATTGAACTAGTTGAGCCAATTCAGCCAATGGGCACAATAATTGTAATGAAGCTCTTTCTAAGCCAATTTATTTAAACAACACTTCTTTAATTTAATAAAATAATTTTTATAAACTTTTTGCTTACACGCAGTACACAACATTGAACATTACATCAATAACTGCACTTTCTTCATGGGAGATCACATCATTTATTAAGAAAACGCTTCAGATTAATTGTGCGATTTTTTTTAATCACAAACAGATGACGCTTTTCTGTACATAAGATGAACAGTTGATATACATTTTAGCTGTCAAATATTATTTGCAAAAAACAAAAATTGCATTGGATCATGTAAGCAGCCCAACAATTTTCCAATTGCTATGTGTTACGGATACTCTACTACTTATACACTTTCTACTTGTTCATACTTTATTCAAAAAAACAAGATGTTTATAATTTTCTTTCATTCAAAATATATTAATAATTTTCATTTTCTGCACGGAGAGAATTGTGTGCAGAAATTATGCGCTATGGGCACAAATTATGCAAAAATTGTTCACGAAAAATGACCAAGAACAGTTGTTCATAATCTATGCACACTTGTTCATAACTTAAGTTCAGCACAATGAGCATGTTTTATGAACAACTGGGCATAGATTATGACCAACATTTTCATAGATTCTGAACAACTGAGAAAAGGCTATGAACAACTGTGAATAGGTTGTGAACAACTGGGCATAGATTGTGAACAACATTTTCATAGATTCTGAACAACTTGGAAAAGACTATGAACAAGTGTGCATAGGTTATGAACAACTGGGCATAGCTTATGAACAACATTTTCATAGATTCTGAACAACTGGGAAAAGACTATGAACAACTGGGCATATTATATGAACCACTGGACATAGTTTATGAACAACTATGCATAGGTTATGAACAACTTTGCATACGTTATGAACAACTGGGCATAGGTTATGAACAACTGTGCATAGGTTATGAACAACATTTTCATAGATTGTGAACAAATATTTACATCTCCTGCTAATATTAAAGAAACAAAATTTCATTTTATTTTCAAATGTCAAAATGAATTTCAAAATTCCAAGCGTCGACTGTGCTAACCTTCCACGTCTGTTTCTCAATTGTTTTTCTTGCCACAGGCTTAAAAATTGCTGCCACCACCTTCGAGACTTTAATTAATTCTAAATCTGGAAGAAAATTCAAAAATAATAATTCAATTAGTTCTTTATTTCATAAGTTTAAATTGTTTTTACCTTTGTTTGTTGGAAGATGATTTATAATTTTTTAGCAGCTGGAAATTTAACAATATTTTTGCATACTGCTATAATGTTATCCTTCAGTGAATTCCAGTTGTTAAGAAATAAGTTGGACTTTTCCGGGTACAAATTATGGAAGTCAATATCGATCTAAATATAAAAATATAAAGTTTTTATTTATATATTATATAAATTTAAATTTTCTACCAAACGATATCCGTTACTATGCGCATATAATGATGGGCAGTCGGAAAGTATAAATTGTAGCGGATGGATATTAATGTCCTGGCGCCGAAGAGCAAAGCTGGAGTTCCAGTTCAATTCCACTGTCTCCCAAGGCGAATTTCTTGTTTTTAGCCAAATTTTATCTTCTGAATCGATTCCTGATACCGAAATAGCACTTTCTTCTCGACTTTCCAATTCGGATTTGTTATTTGTTCTAACGCGGAGATATTTTTTAAAAAAACCGGATTTTCTGAGTGTTAAATATATGATAATAACTCAATACTTACCTCTGGTTTTCTTAATTTACACAATTATATATTTCTAAATAATATTAAATGATATATAACACACTACTGTCGCTTCTAAACACAACCAGCACTCTTTACACAAAGAACACAAGTGAAACTAACTTGCAATTACTGCATACTCATTATCCATATGTATACGCATTGTTCATAATCTATGCAAAAATGGGCACAACTTATGCCCATCTACAACAAGATACACACATATCAAAATGTTGGGCAAAATCTATGCACAAGTAGGCATAACTCATGAACAATAAGTGTTAATAGTCGTTCATGCACAATGTTCATATATTATGATCAATTGAGTTTAATTTTCAAATAATTAAGCTATGAACAATGTTCACAAACTGTGCCCATTTTTTGTGTATAACTTATGCACAATTTTAATAGATTGTGCAGAATTTATGGTTATTAGGCATAATTTATGCGCAAAGCTGCATATTCAAAAATGTACCTTAACATTTTATAGTTATGAACAGCTTGTGCATTAATAATGCACAACAGTTTTCTCCGTGTGTTCATTGAAGAAAAACTTTTGTGAGAAAAAGAACAAATTTGAAGTTCTTTTAATTTCATTTAATTTCTATTAATTTCTAAAAATTTCTTTAATCGGAATAAAATTACTATCGATTTAAAATCTCTGCCTTTTTCTTCAACACTATGGATTCCGCTGAAGAAATCGAAAGAGAAAGTAATGTAAAAATAATGCAACTTCGATGTGATAATTGATATTCGGCGGGTGATTTTAAAAAACATTTTCGCATAGAAAGAGAGACACTGTGACGAAACTCATAAGTATGAAACAATTTATTTCAAAAGAGATGTTTTGGAACTAGTTTAATACTTTCAGAAAGGGGTGTAAATAAATGAAGAATTAAAGTTAACAACGCAGCTATTGACATTTAAGAGCTGCAAATAACGCAATGCTACCAATTATCACAATCAAATCGCCATTTAGCCGTCAATAAACGACCAAGTGTTGCCTAGTTGCGGTCTCAACACTAAAAAAAATCGCATTGGATCAATTCAACTGATCCAGCTCACTTGCTGATTAATTTTAAACTTAATTTTTTTGAGGAAATTTTTACTTTTGAAAAATACTCAAATTCGACCAATTTAAAAGCTCAAAAGAAAGTATAAGCATTTTATTTACACCCAAATAAAAAATTAAATTCAATTGAAATTCATATTAAATGTAAAAAAACTAAAAAAAAACATGATTTTGAAATCAAAAATGCTTAGACACAAGTGATTATGTTTGGTTAGGACCTCCTTTGGCCTGAATTATTGCCTCTTAACGTGTTCGCATTCTTACTAAATTTGATGTCTTCTGTGGTGATATTATTGTGGCCTCCTTGAGCGTATTTTTAAAAGTATATTATGTGACATTTCGTATATTTTTTTTATAGTAAGTACCAAATATGCTCAATGGGGTTCATATTGGGTGATTGCGAAGGTGTTTTCAGCTGATTTCAGAGCTAGATAAGCTATTCCTGCAAAGGATTAGACCAATTTTTTTAGGTCATTTCATGTTGAAATTAATATTGTATCCCAGTTAGCCCCAAATTTTCAACACTGAGTGTCAAATGATCATTTAAAATATTTAAGCAAAGGTGTTTATCCATTTTGTCATCAATAAAAACGAGATTCCCGACTCCACATGCCACCACGGATAGTTTTTTTGCTTAAAAAGGAGTTTTTTCCATAGATAATATATGAGAACTTAGATAGCAATAAAAATTTCTTACACTTTTGTTTTACAATGTGGCAACTCTGCTTGGTTCCGCTAACTCGCAACACGTGTTGCAACGTTTACAAAAATTGCAGTTTTCTGATTGTGATTTTTAGTGATTTTTTACTGAAAAAGTGCATTGTTTTTGACAAATTCGTAATGGAGAGTATTCAACAAAGTCAGTATTTACAATTTTTTATTAAAAATATCTTAATCCTAAAAATTCAGAAGGGTATTAGAAGAGTATTTTTTTTTTCGTAAAAATGAATATATTTTTTAAATGCTTAAAAAAATTTGCAGGTATTTGTAAGTCTTAAAACATATTTTTTCAGAATCTTTGTGATTTTGGTTTTTAGAAACAAAAAAAAACAAGTGCCCCTACCCGCCACTTTGACTTTTATCTTATATTTTAGGAGCGGACCTTGTATGGAGCTCTGCTGCTCCATACAAGGTCCGCTCCTAAAATTGCTGCTTGAATTGCTGCTTGTGAAAAATTTAAAATTTTATAAATTGTTCTTCACAATATTTTGAATTCTTGTGTTTGCTTTTTATTTAATATTTATATTTAACATATCATTAAAATAATTATTCCAACTTTTCATTTTATGGTTGAAACTTCATGTATCAGAAGATTTTGGTATTTTTATTATTATGAAAATATGTATGTATATTTTAGTACACATTTTTTTAGCTTTTTTTTTTAATAATATTGCATCTGGGTTCAGCGTACGAAAGAACAAGCAAAAAGATTACAAACTCTAATTTTTTTATTACTGGTGAATTAATTCGCGCTAGAATCTCGCTTGAGACCACAGTGCGTTGCTGTATTTCGTGGCACAATTTAACAGCTAAATTTTTGGGTTTTGAATAACTGCTGGCACTACAATCTTCTCCTGGTAATGCATGGATTTGTTAGCACGATCATATTGACTCTTACGCTTTACTTTACATTATTTATATTATATATATGATGTTACTAACACTTGAATATGATAGTTTTATACCATTTTATCGGTTTCGCGATACGGTTTCTTCTGTACGTAAACATTAATTATTATTTTACGAACGTCAATCGAAATTTCTGTTCCACTGCTTATTTTGCTCAATCTTTACCGGAACCAAGATCAACACTCACTTAAAACTTTCACCAAATAACTAAAGCTAAAAACTAAAAACTAAAAACCAAGAGATATTGTTAAATAAGAAACAACTTGAAATACACATAAAGTGTGCCTAAACTTTTTTGATAAGGATTTTTCCTTCTTTAGCTTAAGCTTCGATTTCTGTGTGAAGTAACGAGTCATTTTGCATACTAAGACAAAATTATATCTAATGGTACTTACTTCATTAAAATGTTGGTCAAATTCGTTATTATCAGATACTTAAGCAAACTTTGTTCCAGAAACATAAAATCATGATATTTTTGCCATCCCTACTTTATTAAAGACTTTTTTATTTGTGAATATCCTGCTTAGGTGACGCTGCATTAATTTGTTATCTTAATTTTTCTTAAATCTTAATTAAAATGCTATATGTGTGTTGCAGCTGCACAAAAAATCTGATTAAATTAGCGCCGACTTCGAAGCTTTTATTATCATAAAAAAATAATATATTTATGATAAAAATAAAAAAAAATTCAGAATAATTGATATCATAAGATTTCCAATTTAATAATGATTATGAATAAATTATCAAATTTGACCAAGAAATAAATTGTAAAAGTTATTTAAAATTATTTTTTACTTTGTAGTGATTTTGAAGTAGGTTTTTTTTTTGTTAAAAAGTTTTAATTTCTTTCTTTTTAGAGAAAATGATAAATTTTAAAAAAGTGTATAAATTAATTTAAACCCAATTATTTATGCTCATAATATGGAAAATGCTTTTCTGTCGTTTCTTATTCTGTTCTTTGTCAGTATCTTTATCTTTGTCAGTACCTACTCTTGTATTTTTATCAGTACCCCAATGTCAATATTGACTGAAATAAAGTGTGTTTATAATAGTGACACGCCTATTTGTCGAGAATATCACACTCTTTGTCATAGTGTTTTCAATAGTTCTACCCATTCTAACAATGAATTTGATCACCCTTAAGTCAATATTATTCAGTTTTTTTACACACTCCCACACCCCTTAGTCGAATAACGCCCAATTCCTCGGTAATAATTTGCAATAATTGTGCCTACGTCTGTACTTTTCCAGTTAAAAGTGTCAGTATTCGATTTAGTGTTTTCTAATATTACCACACCCCTTTGTCGAATGACGCCCATTTTATTGACAATAACTTGTTATAAGTGTGCCTACCTCTACTAAATATCAGTACTGTAGTGTAAATATTATTCGAGATACAGTGTGTTTCATATATTGCCACACCCCTTTATCAAACAACGTCCACTCTATTGAAATTAATTGTTTTATAACTGTGCCTACCCCTGAAGTTAACTTTAGTATTCTAGTGTCAATATTATTCGAGATACAGAGTTTTTCTAATATTGCCACACCTCTTGGTCTACTAACGCCCACTTAATTGACCGTTATTTTTTATAATTGTACCTACCCTTGCATTTTTGCTGTGAATTTTATTAACAATAGTACTCTAGTGTCAATATTTACTGAGATACAGTGTTTTTCTTATAATGACACGCCCCTTTATCGAATACCGCCCACATTACTGGCAGTTATTTTTTATATTTGTACCTACCTTTGTACTAATTTTTAGTATCGTAGTATCAATAGTAATCGAGATATAGTGCTTTTTTTAATATTGCCACTCCCCTTCTCGAATAACGCCCATTTTTTTTTTTTAAAATTTGTAGTAATTTTTCCTACCGTTGTAATAAATTTCTGTACCCTAGTATCAATATTATTCGAGACACAGTAATTGTCTTATATTGCCACACCCCTTTGTCGAATAACGCCCAACTTTTTATAGTAATTTTAAAATGTGCCTACCTTTTTACTTAGTTTCAGTAATCTGGTGTCAATTTTCATGGAGATACAGAGTTTTTACAATATTGCCACACCCTTTTTTCGAATAACTCCCACTTAAGTGATCGTCATTTTTAATATTTGTGCTGGCCTTTGTAATTTTACTGTAAATTTTATTACCCTAGTGTCAATATTTACTGAGATACAGTGTTTTTTTATAGAGACACGCCCCTTTGCCAAATATCGCCCATACCGGATAGTTGGAAATATTCGGGTAGTTCGAATTACGCGGGTAGCTCGAATTACCCGGGTAGCTCGAAATACCCGTGAATACCCGAAACTAGCCGGGTACCCTGGTATGGTCCAGGTAATTCGAACTACTCGGGTAGCCCGGGTACCCGAATTACTCGAAAATCGAGAGCCCTATTATTCTTCTCTAAAAACGATATTTTTTTACATATTTCTCTCTTTCATAGAAGCTTTTTTTTTCATTTTTAAAGTATATTTAGTATCGCATTAAGAGAAAAGCATTCTCTGGAGCAAAGTCTAAAGCATTTTTCTCTAAATATGATGCCTTTTTTATCATATTTCGAGAAACTTTTTTCTGAGTGTAGTTTGCTGTTTTAGCGGTGTACGGAAGACTTAGCTTCTTTGCTTTGAAACGATGAAAGTTTGGGCATGAGTTAAAGTGGATTCAATGTGGTTGCAAGTAGCTGTAATGCAATGCAATCTCCATTCTAAAGTGCTTTATACGTGGCAACAAAAGCAAAAAGCTAAATCTGCTGAGTTTCTACACCATTAAGTTTGGTTTAACACCCTGTTTCAATTCGCCGTATTGCTCTATACGTCTCTAAAGCAGTTTCATTTAAACATTTACAGACTCAAACCATTGTGGATGAGTTCGTTAGGTCTGTAACTTTGTTAGGTTTGTTAGTTTGTACTCAAACCATTGTTTGATAAGTTTTTTTTCTACCGTCCATTTTGATCTGACTCTGGTTTTGCAATTTTATCAAAAACACGAAAACCAATGAACGCATCGTTCATAGTAATTTAATAGTTTGTTCGTGAACTAACTTATGGCGTTTTCGTTTCTACCAAAAATTGTTGCCTTTTCACTGCCCTTGCCTTTTTTCGTGTTCGATTCTAAAATAAGTGCAAACGGGTGAGTAAATTCTGTGTTCGTTTCTTAAAATATCGCACTCAAACAGGACAAAAAAGGAGCATTTTCTGCCCTGCGAAGCTTTCTCAGGGGAGAATGTTGCCCTGCATATCAGCTGTTCTAAAAACGGCAATATTATGAAATGCGTGCGTTAGACAAGGACGGTAAGATTCGTGTATTATGTGTTGACATTTCCTGAGCCGGAAAAACATGCACTTTTACAAGGTTGCGGGCAACATTGAAAACATTTTGCACCGCGACAAGGCAACATTTTTTGGGAGAAACGAAAACGCCATTAGTCTTCTGCTGAGTTCTGATCATTTATTTCGTTTCATTAAAGTTGCGTTACATTGGTTTTACTCTCGGCTTAATTCGCCGTATTGCAATGAACGCGGCTAAAGAAGTTTTACTTCAAAAACTAGCCGCTAGATGGGTGCCGCGTTTGCAAACAATCGACCACAAACGACCAAGGCAAAATTACATGAATTGTGATGTGTATTGGTCCTTCATCCAGTCTGTGCTCCTGATTTAAAACCGAGAAACTGTTTTTGTCTCCAAAGTTAAAAGATAAAGAAAAGGATTTCTTGACTTCAATGATGAAATCATCCCACACACAAATAACTATTATAACGATCTCGACAAAACTTATTTTAAGCAGGAATACAAAAATTGAAGAAACGTTGGACGAAGTGCATAGAGCTCAAAGGAGACTTTGTTGAAAAATGAAATGATTTTTTGCCATAAAACCTATCTCTTATTCAAAAAGTCTCGAACTAACTGGCCCACTCTCGTTACTTTTTCTAAAAATTCGTAGATTAAGAAAATTCCTAAATATTTTTAATTTCACACTTCAAGTACGAAAGATCTCTGTTTCTTAAACTAACTGATTTTGAACTATTAAAATTTGACATTAAATTTTGATCTTAAATTAAATGACATTTAAGCCAAGCATAGCCTTATTTCAGAACTCCATAGAACCTTATGGCGTTTTCGTTTCTACCAAAAAATGTTGCCCTGTCGCAGTGCAAAATGTTTTCGATGTTGCCCGCAACCCTGTAAAAGTGCATGTTTTTGCCTACTCGAAAAATGTCAACTTAAATAAACGAATATAACCATCCTTGTCTAACGCACGCATGTGATAATATTATCGTTTTAAAAACAGCTGATATGCAGGGCAATCATCTACCCTGAGAAAGTTTGCAGGGCAGAAAATGCGCCTTTTTTGCCCTCTGTGAGTGTGACATTTTAAGAAACGAACACAGAATTTACTCACCCGTTTGCACTTATTTTAGAATCGAACACGAAAAAAGGCAAGGGCAATGAAAAGGCAACATTTTTTGGTAGAAACGAAAACGCCATTAGATAAAGAAACAGAATGTATTTTTCCAGTACTAAATATGTTTATCAGAGAATATGTTATGATGATTTTCAAATTTAATGTTTTTCTAGTCATCATGTTTGTTTTTCCTGTTAGATCCATCATCTTGAATATTTAAATTTAGCTTCAAAACCGTTCCTGAGTATAACAATTTTGAACAATATTCTTTTATACTAACATTCTCATTTATATTTATCTACACATGGATGGCTTACGTTATAGCCTAACTCTTTTCATCAATTACATAGCTTAACAAATCATTGTTTTTATTTTCAACAAGTCATGGCAAAACCTTTTCATTAAGCACTATATGATTATAACTCTTCACAAGCATTCAATAATTCAATTGTTAAATTGTTTTAACAAATCAAAGCCTTAATATTTCACTCATTCTGTCAACCTTTCAACTTTTCATCATATGAACTTAACAAACAACTATTCGCCTTTGCACTTACCGGGATATGGTTCAGCACAGCAAGGATAATATTTTTCATGCCGCTCAGCTGGCACGCCCAGGATGTCCCACTCGACGCTGGGGTAATATTCGCGTAAGTCGATGCCAATCTCGACCTTGTTATCCTTGTCGTTCTTCTGGTTAATATGTTTCAAATCGATCTGCATGTGACAAAGAAAGAGAAGCAGAGGAGAAAGAAAGAGAGAAAATAATAGATGAAAATAAAGTGTCCTTAAAATAAATGTCAACTGCTAAGTGGTAAGGGGGGCGGCATAAAGTTTTGCTATTTTTGTGCTCACAAATATATTCGCGGTTTGAACAAAAACGAAAAACATGCAAAAATAAAGAGAACACAAAAAAAAAACATAAAAAAAAAACAAATAGCAAACAGAAAAACAGAGCCAAGCCAGAGCGGAAGTGACAAAAATACGCGCAGCATAGAACTTCCGCTGCTGCTATAAGAAACTATGTTGATGATGAGAGTTTTTTTTTTTTTTGGAAGCAGGAGGAGTTGGCAGCAGATGCTGGCTGGTTGGTTGTGTTTTGGGGCAGGATGTGAGTTTGCATAATGTAACGATTTGTCTGAATTTATGGGGAGGAGCGGGTAAGATGCAGAATGCCGGGGGTGGTATGCTTGCCAAACTATCACAGCTTAGAGCGCCATTTTAGTTTGACTTCAAGTTGTGAAAATTTATAGTCTCATGTTTTTATGACAGTTGCAGACAATGAGCGACAATTTCTTTTCTGTTTTTTTTTTGTTTGTTTTGTTTTCATTGCTATTATTGTTTTTGTTGTTGTTTTCGTTGATGCTGTCTGTGTCTTAAGCTTTAACCAACTAATATTGATATTGTTGTTGTTGTTGCTTTTATTATTGTTTGTCTTTTAATTGCTTTAACAGCTATTTGGCACAAGAAAACGAACATCCTTCTTAATGTTTTTAATGCTGCTTGCTGAACACATAAAAACACATGAATGAAGAGTGTATGTGTGTGTAAAGGTGTATGTGTGTATACAATTTATTGTGGGCGTGCAAACATTTAAAGCCACAAAAAAAAAAAATGCCAAAATAATAACTTTTGTTACAAATTTTGTTTTGTTTTTCTACCTGATCACCATCGTAAGTCCAGGAGCCAAATTTCATAAAACACGTCTGCTGATCGAACGGAAAGTAGCGCACATCAATCTCACAAGAAGATTTAAAAATTGCCGGTGGTGTCCAGACTACTTTGCCGGTATAGTGTAGAATGGCTTTGGTCATGGTGGTAACAACGTATTCACCATCAGCACTGACGGTGTGAGAAGGAGTAGAATAAAATGTGTGACATAGACATTAATTAAATTTTAATCTGTTTTTATATAATGCTTAAAATAGCTTCAACTAACTTATTATACAGCACAATGTCGGGCAACCAGATGTGTTCGGAGGGCACATAGAGTTCGGTAACGCCGCCATACTCCGATGGATCCCATTTGAATTTGTGATCCTGCCATTCATGCTCAAGCCATACGTTTGTGGTTAAAATTTGATCCTTCAGATTCTGCATTACAAGAAAACGAAACAGAGTATTACAAATCTATAAGTTTTCACAGTTCTGTGAGGTTGTTTTTAAATTCGGTTAAGGCTGTTAATGTGTCCTAAAACTTAAATATCTGGGAGCGGTTTCCAAGCATTCAAATAGAGCAATAAAAGTTTTGCAAAAAATTTGCATTTTTGTTTCCAGTTTAAAAATTATACTTTATAACTCAATATTTACATTATTAAAATTTGGATCAAAATTAATTTATTATAATTAACAATTGTTTTATAAAGTCTCTCCGAAAATTTTTCCAAGAATGCAAAGAAAATGAAAGTTTACAAAAATAATAAAAACAATGTTAACAAATGGACTCGGAAACATTTACTTTTGGCGTATTTTCGAAATTGTATTTCGAATCGTATATCGCTTGTACTCAACTTTTTATTCAAGTGAACTACACTTCTGCTTTCTCAAGCAAAGTACTTTTCCTGCGAGCAAGCTTAACATCCTGAGTTTTTTTTATGCCTGTTTTTTATACCCTAATCCTGAAAATTCAGGGTATATCAAATTTGTGCAAACGTTTCTAACGTATATAAATAAAGTATATAAATTCTTGATCAGCGTCACCTTGTGAGTCGAGCTTTCCATGTCCATGCCATGCTCTGTCTGGGATGTGGATGGTTCATAGGCGGTTGACCCTCACTTTTCTTCCACGATTAATTTTGATATAAAATACAAATGTATCTAATTGTTTTCCTGTAGCTTAAAGAGAAGCCTTTTTATAGACTTTTAAATGTTAGAGTTGTATGGGAGGTGGTCGTGTTAGTTAGTGGATGACGCCCATTTTTCTAACACACCCCAGTTTTGACATAGAATACACAAATACTGATTTAAGTTGTGTAGGTTTAATATTTGGCTCTTTATAGAGTTTTCATTGTTAGGGTTTTTTAAGTAAAAAGCTCAAATATCAAATTTCATATGTTTTTAAGGTTAAATTTTTATTTTATAACTTCGCTTATGTGATGTATATTGACTTAATTTTAAAACCGTTGTATGGATATGAAATTAAAATTTTTGGTGATATACCACTAAAGATAATTAATTCAGATTTTACTAAAACTATACTAAATTATGAAATAAAAATCCAATCCTTAAAAAATTTTAAAATTTTGAGAATTATTAACATATATATTATATATACGGGGGATACATCCCGTATTTTTTTTTTAAAACTTGTCTGCTTTTAAGATATTTGAAGCATATATTTTTGATAAATACCTCTTCTTAGGCACATATTTAAAATTTAAAGTTTTTATATTTTTAGTTTCATTCATTTTGATCACGGCCATGATAGAATTTACAAGTTAGTATTGACAGTTCTTTTTAACATAAGTTCAAAATTAATTTTTTCAGGTTTTTTCCAGTTGAATGAGCCAAGGCCACGTATGAGATTATTTTTATTTATAAAATACTAGCGGATGTAACCCGGTGTTACTCGGGGTTGTGCCTCGAGCACAGAAAGAGGACGATTTTCAAAACTTTTTTAAATTATAAGAAATTATTGAAATCTTTTAAATTATCGTTTTTGCGGTTTTGCGCCCTTCTTCAGTCGAAAATGTTTAGTCGAATTTCCGTAAAACTGTACCTGCCAGACATGATTAAAACAAAAAATGACATCTTCAACGTCTCGATCTGACGTCTGGCTTCTGAGGAAAATGGACACCCGCACTCAGAAAAAAAAACACATATCTTCCTCCGGTGCAAAATTTCTCTATTTTCGATAAAAGCAATTTTCTCTTTTCATATAAAATTTTCTTCAATTAGAATAGATTTTCACATTTTCGAAGAAATATTTCTTCACTTCTAGGAAATGGAAATATTTCAATGTCTCTTATAATAATAAATATTTTTCTCGCACAAAAAAAATTCTCATTTATACAAAAAAAATTTTTTGAAAATTAAAATTTTTTCATATATTTTGATAAAAAATTCACGATGAGAAGTTTTTTCTTCAATAAAAACAAATGTTTTCTCAAAACTAAAGAGTCTTTTTCTCTAAAATCGAATTATTTTTATGTATTTCTTTCTTTCATAGAAGTTTTTTATCATTTTAAGAGAATTTTTAGGATCGCATTTAGAGAAAAGCATTCTCTGGAGCAAGGTCAATACCATTTTTCAGTAAATATGATTCCATTTTTATCATATTCCGAGAAACTTTTTTCTGTGTGCAGTTTGAAAAGTCACTACGAGAAAAATGCGTTTAAAGTTTTTCTAAGCATGCATTTAATATGCAATTTTATCTCAAATAAATTCCATTCGATTTTTGGATGGTTTTCGTTCAACTTCGGTTTTGGTCGATCATGTTCTGTTAATTTTTTTTCATCTTTATATAGCTTCTGCTGGTATTCGTTAAACTTCTTTTTTTTCGTTCGTCTTTGGTTCTTGACTTCGTTTGCCTTCGGCTCATTCCTTGTTTTTTGTCGAAAGAACTTTTAAACGCATATGATCTATTTCAGTAACAGATAAAAATACTTGCCAAGTTTCATCAAAATCGGTTCATCCGTTTTGACGTGAATGAGCCGAACATAGTTTATTGAATAAAGCACCCTCTAACGGAAGTTTTCTGAAGTTTAAATAGCCTCAATTCTGTTGCAGAGTCATTGAGTTATTTCATGTACCAAATTTTAGTAAAATCAATCAAATCATTTAGAAGTTATTGAGTCTTAACAATGCACTACTTAAAGCGCCCTTTTTCGGAAGTTTTTGGAATTTTTTATATTTTATGTTTTATCTTGGGTGCAGTTGAACGTTCATATCAAATTTCATTGAAATCAGTTCAAGTGTTTAGGAGTTATTAAGTCTTAAAAACCTACTACTTAAAGCACCCCCTTATGGAAGTTTTTCGAATTTTTATAGCCTATGTTATCTTGGGCGCAGTCGACCCTTCATTCCAAATTTATATGAAATCGGTCCAGGTGTTTAGGAGTTATGATAGAGTGCCACGCCCACATAATTCCGCCCAATTTTTTACCTTTTCTTTATCTTTGGTGCAGTTGAGCCTTCATACTAAATTTCATTGAAATCGGTCCAGGAGTTTAGGAGTTATTAAGTCATAAAAATGTACTACTTATAGCGCCCTCTTGCGTATGTCTTTGGAATTTTTTATGGCTTATGTTTTATTTTGGGAGCAGTTGAACTTTCATACCAAATTTCATTGAATTCGGTCCAGGTGTTTAGGAGTTATGATAGAGTGCCACGCCCACATACTTCCGCCCACTTTTTTACACCCCCTATGTTCTTTCTCACTATGAAAGGTACTCGGTGTCCAAATTTCAGCGCAATCGAATAAACGGTGCGTGAGCCTATACGGAACAGACAGACAGACAGACAGACAAACATTTTATTTATTTATTTAATTCATCTTCATCAAACAGAGAATAAATATCTCTTACTGATTACTTTAATACACTAAATAACTTAAGGTACTATTACAGTGTGAAGCTATTAAAAACAACACCTTTTTTTATTAATTTTTTTTACATAGTATTATAAAATTATTCAATTCAAATTTATTTACATTATGGACAATTAAAGTTGAAGATATTAAAAAAAATGTTTTTTTTTGTTTTTGTATTTGTTGTTTATTTTCTAGAGGTCGTTGAAGTTGGCGTGTTTAAAAAAAGGTTGTAAGTTGGTTTCTCGTCTCCAGCATTTCCAAGGCGTCGGAAAGTAAAAAATCAAAGTGCATTCTTCAGTAAAGGGTTGTAGTTGAGCACTCTACCTACGCAAATAAAAAAATAAGGCAAACGAAAAAAATGGCATGCGTTGAAAAACAAATTTACAAAAAACCCCTCTTTTTGGCAGATATTCTTAGCCGTAAAAAAGAAAATATAAAAGTTTCTCTGCTTTTTATAGGTAGAGTGCTTAACAGAGTTTATGAAGATCACAATAAATCAAGTTTCATCGAAATCGATCAAGCAGAACTCGAGATATCTTAGAAACCAATTCGAAAAAACTTGTTTCGAGAAAAACGCGATTAGATTTTCTTCTATGAACGATAATATATGAATAATACGCGAAAAGCGAATATTATATATGTTATATCTTTTTTTTCATTTGATAGTTTTTTCTAAAATTTTGTACACGCATTCTTAAGACCTTAAGGAACCAGATTCTAGAAAAAAACAAAAAAAAATTTTTCATTTTTTACACACTGTAATAGTACCTTAAGTGAATTTATCAATTAGATACACATTAAAGTTATTCTCTAGAGTTATAATATATACTGTTTAAATATAAAAGCAAAGAATTTCTAAACACACCTCTACTTAAACCAAGATTAAAATCTATATCTTGGCACACAGAGTTTGCCAGTCTTAAGCAACGCGTTATAGGTTCATTCATGCTGTAATTCACTCTATGAAAAGGTTCATAAAATAAATTTTGAGCCCTAAGAACACGAGAAGGTATGTGAAAAGAAATTTGATAAAGTAGAAAAGAACAATTAATATCAAAGCAAATTATATCTCTCACAAACATAATAGCAAAATATTTTCACCAGATGACTAAAGATTGTATTCCCAGATGGAACCTTCTAGCTCTATATTCAGGCATGTCAATATTCCATCTCAAGCGACTTATTGCAAATCTCGTAAAACGTCTCTGAATTTTCTCGATTCTTTTAGAAGCACATGCATAAAAGGGATCCCATATTATGCAACAATATTCTAAAATAGACCTTACAAAGGTAAAATATAAAGCTTTAAGAGAAAAAGGATCACAAAGGTCTTTAGAGCTCCTGATTATAAAACCTAACATACCACTGGCCTTTGCAACAATATAGTCAATGTGACTTGAAAATGTGAGTTTGATATCAAAAATTACTCCAAGATCTTTTTTCTCGGTTATTCTTAACAAAGTCGTATTTCCCAGCTTATATGGGTAAAATGCAGGAGAATTAATACGGCAAAATGTCATGCTTTGGCATTTAGATAAATTGAGGGGCAATAAATTGCTACTGCACCAAGAAGATAGTTGGGACAGATCCAACTCCATATTTATAATATCATTTGTATCTTTTATAACAGAAAAAATTTTTATGTCATCGGCGTACATTAAACATTGAGAAAAAGTCAACATTTTGGGAATATCGTTTATAAATAATAAAAACAGAAGTGGTCCCAGGTGGCTATCCTGCGGGACACCAGAAAAGACCATTATGGCATTAGATAGGAAATTATTAATACGAACAAATTGAGAACGACCAATAAGGTATGATTTGAACCACTTAAGTAAATTAGAGTGAAATCCAATGAATTTGAGTTTTTTTAACAGTAAGTCATGATGAACACTGTCAAATGCTTTTGAAAAGTCCGTGAATATAACGTCACATTGATGTCCATTCTCAAAACAGTTTAAAATATATTTTGTAAATATTGCTAAATTTGTAGTTGTAGACCTTCCCTGAAAGAAGCCATGCTGAAACGGAGATATTAACTCCTTCACTAAGAAAGTAAGTCTGTTGTAGACTAATTTTTCAAAAAGTTTCGGAATGGTAGATATTTTACAAATTGGGCGATAGTTAGTGACCTCATTCTTTGAACCAGATTTATGAATCGTTATAATAAAGGTGGTTTTCCAACTATCTAAAAATTTGCCTTCCTTAAGCGACTGATTGAAGATCATCATAAGAGGTAAAGCTAACGAGTCAGCGCAATTTTTTAAGAGTATGGGTGGAAATCCGTCTATCCCAGACTGTTTATCCTGATTCAATTGTTTTAAGCCTTCGGAAACTTCTAGTAAGCTAAGATTTAGGCTACCTATTAATAAAGATGAATTTACAGATGAGTAAGCGTAAGTGTCTGAGATAATATGAGATGAAATATAAACTGATTTGAAAAATTCTGCAAAAAGATTGCAAATAGAAAGGGGGTTGGATGTTGTATTTGATAGATTTGATTTTATATATTAGATTTATTCGCCCCAAATAAGGCAAACATTTTGTTGAAGATTTTGTACTAATATCTCAAACTCAATAAATAGAAGTTATGAACGATAAAATGAAATCTATGTCAGAAAATTTGAGATGACAAAAAAACGTATCATTTGGTCATCGTAATTTTTTTTTTTGGTTCACAGTTTATTTTGTTTTAAAAATTACAAAAAAAAAAAATGCTTTTTTTAAGATATGAGTAAATTACAATTTTTTCAAAAAGTTGGCAACTCTAACATAAGAAAAGGTTCAATGATACACAAAAGAGTTTTTCTCCCAAAATGAGCATAGAATAATACTTTTTGTTGTTGTTTTCTCTTAAGTGGTTTATTATAAACTAGTAAGCTATATCTTCGACTTGGCCGAAGTAAAAATACCCCCACGGCCGATTCTTAAGGTTGGAAGAATCTTAAATTGGAGAGCTTTTTGGCCTTTTTATAAAGTTTTAAATTTTGGGGTTGTATGGGAGGTGGGCGTGTTAGATTGTGTATGACGCCCATTTTTCTAGCATACCTCAGTTTCGACATAGAATTATAGATTTATAGATTTTTCAATTTTGGGGTTGTATGGGAGGTGGGCGTGTTAATTGGTGTATGACACCCATTTTTATAACACACCTCAGTTTTGACATTAAATACACAAATGCCGAGTTTCCATCTTGTAACTTTAATATAAGCCTCTTTATAGATTGTTCAATTTTGGGGTTGTATGGGAGGTGGGCGTGTTAATTGGTGGATGACACCCATTTTTATAACACACCTCAGTTTTAACATTAAATACACAAATGCCGAGTTTCCATCTTGTAACTTTAATATAAGCCTCTTTATAGATTGTTCAATTTTGGGGTTGTATGGGAGGTGGGCGTGTTAGTGGGTGGATAACTCCCATTTTTCTATGAAATCTTAGTTTTGACATAGAATATACATATACCAAATTTCAGTATTGAAGCTTTAATATTAGCTTCTTTGCAGAGTTTTCAATTTTGGGGTTGTATGGGAGGTAGGCGTGGTTTTCATCCGATTTAGCCCATTCTCGAACTTGACCTTATTTTTTTAAAAAAAAAGCTTAAATATCGAATTTCATTACGATATCTTCAAAATTACGGCTGTAATCGTGTCGACAGACGGACAGACGGACAGACGGACAGACAGACGGACATGGTTAAATCAACTCAGGTGGTGATGCGGATCAACCACGCCTCCTTTTGGGTGGTACACACGTCGTGACAAAATTAATATACCCAAAATTAATATAAAAACAAGTAAAGAAAGTCTAAAGTCGGTCTAGGCCGACTATGAAATACCCTAAGCCCACTTTTAAAAAAAAAAAAAAAAATTAATTGTAAATGGGCGTGTCCGTGGGCGGATGAAGTCCATTTTTCCAAACCATCTTTGTCTTGTCATAAAAAACATACGCGCCAAATTTTAGCTCTGTAGGTTAAACACATGCTTATTTATTGCGTTTTCAATTTTCGCGTTGTATGGGAAGTAGGCGTGTCCGTGGGCGGACGATGTCCATTCTTCAAAACCATATTTTTTTTGTTATAAAAAACATACGTGCCAAATTTTAGCTCTGTAGGTTAAACAGAGGATTATTTATTGCGTTTTCAATTTTTGGGTTGTATGGGAGGTGGGCGTGTCCGTGAGCGGATGACGTCCATTTTTCAAAGACATCTTTGTGTTGGTATAAAACATACACATACTAAATTTTGTTGTTGTAGACTTATTATGAGCTGAGTTATGCAGTTTTAAATTTTTGCGTTGTATGGGAGGTAGGCGTGTCCGTGGGCGGATTCCAAAAATATTCAATAGTGCAGATCCTTGGGTGCTTGTGATCATGTGTACCAAGTTTCATCCAATTATCTCAACTCCTTCTTCTTATCCTGTGTATACGGACAACACACAGACGGACGGACGGACGGACGGACGGACGGACGGACATAGATAGCTCGACTCACGTGGTGACGCTGATCAAGAATATACTTTTCTATACCGGACTCGCTTCGTTCTATGCGTTACAAGCGTTTGCACAAAGTTAATATACCCTGACCTTTCAGGTTTAGGGTATAATTAAGGTAAAGCGAAATTTTAAATAAAGTAACCGTTCATTTTCTTTTGTTGTTTACGCTTAAGCCTAGCAAAATTATGCTTTTGTTTATTTATTAAATTGAGTTTTCTTTAATTTTATAATTTTTTGTAACGAGTGCTACTTCCTTTACTTAATATGGTTTGAAAGAATCCGGTTTGGAATTGAATCATAAGGTTGCTCCAAGTAGTTGAAGGAAATTTCACTCCAAGCCATTGTCATGGAAAAAATTTGTGACTCTTGGTTCTCAAACTGTCTACCGGATTCGTACACATTTCAAAATAACCAACCCAAAACATTTTCAATTATGGTTAGGTCCGGAGAGCTTGGAGTTAATGAAACCTTGGGAAATCTGTTGAATTCTCATAAAGATGGCAACTCTGTGTATACTTAAACGCTTACTCTGAATTAAGCAATTAAAACGATCGGACGCGTTTGTGTTTTTCAGTGCGTGAAATATTTTTCCAACAAAATCTTATTCTAGTATCGCTTTATACAAATTTTCCGTCATTCTACAAGTTGGAAATGCCCTCCAAACAATTACATCTGTATGGTTATGGTGATGAGTTAAAAATTGTTTGTTCTTTCGAATATTATGTAAGTAATAGTTATAATCAGCTGGTCCATCCAAAATGAGCTTCTTTTCGTCAGAGAAAACTGCTTACTGCCATTTTCTCTTTCAATTCATGTGATTCTTACAAAAATTCAACCGATTTTCTTGCCATTCAGGATAAAGTTGTGGGTTTTTCTTAATCTTATATCTTGTTGAAAGTCTGGCGTATTCTGCAGCGTAATGGCTTATCGAATAGTTGCTCTCTTATCTGAGTCCATACGGCCGAATAAGTACACCTTTTCATATTTTTTCTATAGTCAGTTTTATTTCTTAAAAAATTGCATACTACGTTTTGCCTTCCTCCGATTTTGCTAGCGATTTCATGAGTACTTAGGTTTTGTTTCTTGTACACCTTTATTTTAACTATTTTCTTCGTATATAAAGCCTTTTCGCTACCCACAATTTAATTTACCCACAATTTTTCTACAATTTACTCTAACCACTTTTATCAATTTTTATAAGGTAACGGTAACGGTAACGGTTTGTAAGGTACGGTACGGTAATTACGGGTTCTCTTTGCAAAACTTTTCATAATAGAGCACTTGAGAAAATGTAATAAATAGCAATAAGTTTTCTTTTAAGCTCTTTTTGTGAGAAAAACAAATTTGTATCTCATTGATGCAGTGAACCTATTCTGCTGACGCGGAGTGTACAAAAATAGCTTTGATATCAATTTAGGGTTTTATAGGCATTGTTTTCAAACATACACAGAGAAAAATAGAACCACATAAAATCTGCAAGATTTCTTCTTAAAACATATTTAGAACAAGGGGCATGAAACACGAAAGAGGAGAGGTATTTTTTAAGAAGAAATCTTAAGATGTCTTTTTAATTTCTTCTAAAATTCATATTTTCAAGACTTTTCAAAAACAAGGGCATGAAAGACGAAAGAGAAGAGGTATTTTTTAAGAAGAAATCTTCTTGTTTTTCAGCATAAATCTTCTAAATTTATTTAATAAGACATTTTTTCAAGTCCTAGACTTCGTGTTTCGTTTATTCGTTATAACTTATTTATTTATTCAATATTGAGACGAAAAGTAAATTTTGTAGAAAACGTTGTAGCTTTCTGACATTCCTTCCCAAAAAGAACAAGAAGAAAACCAAGTAGCTTTATGAGATTTCTCCTTAAAAAAATCAAGAAGAAAACCTAGTAGCTGTATAAGTTTCTTTCTTAAATTAATTTAAGAAAACTAGCCAATAACTTTAAGAAGAACATCGGCTTGGGTAAAACCATAGAGAAATCTATTCAACTTTGTTCTACATTATTAGGTTTTATGTGGCGATTTTTCTGTGTGTACACATAGTAGCTTTATTGAAAATCTTTAGAATATAATCTTTTATTGTTCTCAATTATATAAAAAAAATTCTAGTATACATATCATCAACCTAATTCTAATACTACGTTAGTCAAAATTATCTTTTGTTCAAGAGGCGAAGAAATTTAATATTTCCACCACTTAATGAATCCTGATTCAAGACTCGACTGAACTGTTTCTTTTCTTTTTAAAGGAGAATACATTAGCCACGTCCTCAAAGTTTTTTTCTTTATTTGGCAGAGTACGAATAAACCAATATTTCGTTAGTTTTTTGTTCCGACCTTTTGTAAATTCACCATCACGAAGAGTTTCACCAAAGTCGCTGTTTAGATTTTGAACCGCTGATGCATATGGCGAACAAGTAGGCTTCGTGTGTCATCTTTAATAGTTACAGGCCAAAGACAATATCTTTTAAGTCAGTAGCTAAAAAAATTTGTACGTCACATTCTTTATCGCTGTCTGAAGACTCTTTTGAATTTAGCAATGGTATTTTAATCACCCTATCGGAAAATGTTATAATTTTTGAAAATAGCGTTGCCATTTAAGCGGTTATGTCAAAAAACAAAATCTTCGTTTCTGGGGCACTGAAAATCCGCACGTAATGCATGAATAGCCATTACATCCACTCAAAGCCACTGTGTGGTGCGGTGTTCACGCGGGAAGAGTGATTGGGTCTTCTTTTTTTGAGGATGCCGTCGGCAACACAGTCACTGTTACTGGTGAACGTTACAGGGCCATGATAAACGACATCTAATTCAGCTTGGTAAACATATGGTTCAAACAGGATGGTTGAACCCGGAATCGCACACACAGCACGAGCCACAATAAATATTGTGAAGCAAGTGTTTCCTGGTCATGTAATATCGCGTTTTGGTGATTTGGCATGGTCAGAAAGATCAACCGATTTAAATATCCCAGACTTCTTTCTTTGAGGCTACTTGAAGTCGCGGGTTTATGCCAACAAGCCTCAGGCAATCGCATTCCTTAAGGAGAATATTCGACAGGAATGCGAACAGTTATCACCGGAAATCTTTCGGAAAGTCATTGAAAATCAATAAAACGAGCAGAAATGTGTATCAATACTTGCATAGTCCCTTGAAGAATATCACTTTTTTCACATAACACAAAAATTTGTAATGTTCAAATGAAGACTTTCATCGCTCAATATCATTTTTTTTATTTACGAAAAAAGATATAAAAAACAAAATTGGATGATTAATTTTGTGCCACCTTGTTCTTCACACCCTTCATCGCTGGCTGAGGACTCATCTGAATTTAACAGTGGTATGTTAGGGGAAACTTCTTCAGAAACACTTTTTGAGCTAGGTTCTCTATTAAGGTATTTCAGTTAATAACCTTCAATAATTTTAATTTCTTCTTCCCTTGCTATTAAAAATGTCATTTAAGACATATTTATTTTGTAAAAGGATTAATTTAGCTTCAGTGCCGCCCCTATAATAATGACGCTCGGGGCTGACTTATAGTGCTCTCGGGCTATATATCCTCAGTGGATTCGTCAGTTAAATAATTAATATGAAAGTATGAAAGGGTATCGATTCTCTCACAAACAAAAAAATATGTAAAAACAGGTAAAAAACTTTAAACTAAATACATTCATTAATGTTTTCTATCTTAAGCCGAAATTATTAATATGGAATATAAAAATATTTGATCGTCTCATATAAAAGGCGAATAAAAAAAAAAATACTTTCTGCTCCTTCGACGTTCGACACAAATAGAAATTTACAAAAGTAAAATCAAAAAGAATGTATTTAATTCTACTATTCGATTTTTTGCTCTGTGTTATCTAGTTAGGGATATTCAACCAGCTTATTTTATGTTTAAAGAACTACTGCAGAATCATATCAACTTTACTTATATATTAACATATAAAAAAATATGCAAATTTTTCAAGAACTCCTAAAGTTTTTTAAAAGCTCATCTTAGAGCGGATGTCATTTTATCTTAGTTGTCAGAAAGTATATAGTTGGGATCTTATTCTTAAGATACTCATATAACTCACCAAGTCAATCAGCTGTGACAACCTTAGGCCCAGTTTCACCAGCACCGTGTCTGTGTTGTTGCTGACGGGGCGTATCAGACGGTTATAGTTGCTTAGCAAATCATCGTACAGTCGCTTTGCATCCGGATTAGCTTTGACAGTTTCACACAACAGCAGGAATAGCACACATATATACAGCAATGTCAGAAATGATTGTTTGGCCATTTTAGATGGCACTTTGGATTTGATTGAAGGATGGAGGTGGTGTGAAACGTGCGACGCTTCAATGCTTAAAGCGACATTCTTGTGAACGCAAACATTTGCGTGAAAGGTCGCTCTCGACGAAAATCTCGACGGCTAACGTCACGTGAATTACGTCAAGAAAGTGCAGCCCCAAAAAAATAGCAATACAATACAATAAGGAAAAGGAAATGAAATTGAGAAAGTCGTAACGAAAGAGATAGCAACAGCAGTAGTAGTGATAACACTCTACTAGCGGCGAGTAGAACTATAAATAATTTGCAAAATGCCGACACTAGATTTTTCGTGCACTTCGTCCTTGATGCGCTTTTGTAGAAGCAACAACAACCGGTGTTTTATTTATAAGCACATGCACACTTGCAAATACACACAAATACACATACATGCATAAACAAACACGTGATGCTGTTGTTGTTGTTGTTGATTTGCTGTGCTATGCGTTTATTGTGCCTTATGCTTTACTCTGACGTCTGCTATTGTTGATTGCTGTTGCTGGGTTTTAGCACTTTTCCGAGATTAAGTACTAAAAGCAAGTCTCCACAGCTTTTCTTTTTGACAGCTGCGCACTTGGCAACTTTGACTTTGACAGCTTCACTTTGACATTTCGTTTCTGTAGCTTGTAGCGTGGTGGTAGCTGTTGTCACTGCCGCCGCTCTGGACCAATTCTATGTCAATGACTTGAATGCTGCGTCGGCGTTTTGACGCCCTTTGCAGTTCAGGCCAAATAAAAAAAATAAAAATAAAATCAACAAAAATGTGGCCGCAACAAATTGTCAAAATTGACAGCAGCTAAGAAAATTGTGTTTTTTGTCCTAATATGTTGCTCGAGCTGTTGCGAGTTTTGTCTCAAAATCAAATCAAAATTTGATTTTATGGCTTATTAACAAGCAAATTTATTCGAATTGAACTTAAAATGTAGTTTTTGTTTTCATATTTACACACTCTATTTTGCACTACATTCTAAATATGTCACTTAAATTTTCAGCACTACTGTTTGTTTGTATTTCTGCCAAATTTGGCGTTTTTTTTTGTGCAAAAATGTGCTATTTTCGGCTTGGCGTTTTACCCACTGGCAAAACTCAGCAATGTCCTGTGTCACAAAATAACAAGAAACGTACTGACGCAGGCTTTGTTTTTGTAGCAACATGGCCCACAAGTTTGCATAGCCACTATAAAGAAAAGTAGTGTAGAGCATCTTCCATAGCTTTGCAGTTTCCAAAAAAGTAGCGCAACAAAATGTACGCGCCTGTTTTGAGACAAATCTGGAAAGCAGAGCTGCTCTAACCGAGCAGAGTAGCATGCGCGCTGTGAACACCAGCTGAGCTTAAGTGTGCTATCTCGGTCTTCTGGTGTAGATTTTCCAATAAACACAATTCGTGAGATGAATTTGCTTGTGTAACTGTTTATGATTTTGGTAGAGTTATGATAAGAATTTTGTAGAATATTGTATATTTGAATTTTTTTTTTAATTTGTATTTCCGAACGTGAGCAATTTTTGTGGAGAGTTAGAGTATGCTTAAACATAACTTCGGGATTCCTACAAAACTAAATGTCAGCTGGTTGAGTTACTGAAAAGTTGTGTCAGAGCTTAAATAGAGTAACCGGTTATTTCTATATTATTCTTACTTTTCAATTTTCCTCTTTTTTTTTTGTATAAGAATAAAAAAAACGAATTGTCCATTTTAGCCCTTGAAAGGACTTTGACCGAGCTTCCAAGGATTGAATTCTGTTGTGTATGTCATTAAATCTTTGTATATAATTCATCGAGAACTGTATCTACATGACTTATGCCGACTTCGAACGGCTAAAGTTCATGTTCTTACTGTTTACACTCTTAGGTTTGTTATTTTATGCAGAGAGATTGAAAAAACGTTTGCTCGATTGTAGTATTGAACTCGGGATTCGTTGGTGTGACCGCTAAACATTTAGCACGCACGACCACGACCACCACACTGTATATATAAGTATATTTCTACAAAAAATACTCGATACTCTGTTGCATCCTACTTAACTTATTGCGGGTAGCAATTCTAAGGATATTTTTATCAATTTTTTTTTTCATCAAATATAAATCAAATGCGTAATTGAGAAAGAAATGTTTAATCATATTTTATTTTTGATTTATTTAAGTCGCTACTATTTCGATCAAAGATTGATTTTTACATATAATCGACAAAATTATCGATGAAATATTGATTTTTATTTTGAAAGAACATATTTCTATTTATGACTGAGTCCAAAATCTTATCAAAAATATCGACAAACCATCGATTTTCATGTATGATCCAAAAAATAACGATCAGAGATTTATTTCACTTTAATCTTTATTGTTTTGATCACTGATTGTAAAGCTTTTTAATTTCAAGTGATCAATGAGTCATTTTAAATTTTATCTAAAAAGTATCGATAAGATAATGGTCTTCTTGCTTTAGAAAACAAAGTAACTATCAAAAACTCAAGTTTATTTTTGATCGATTCAGAAATCAAATATTGATTGATTTCTTGTATCGAAAAATTTCGATTAAAGTCTGATGTTTTGTGTCGAAAAAGTATCGATTATTAATCGATTTTTATTTCTAATCGAAAAACTATTAATTGTTGATTTTTATTTTGGTCTAACAATTACAGTCATTGAGTTATAGGTTTTTAATTATTATTATCGATTACTTTTAATTGATTTTACTGCAATCAGTGATTGATTTTTATGGCTTATTGATAAAATTTTGATAACAGATAGGTTTTTTATTGAAAAAATTAATTCAATATCAACAAAATATAGATCAATGATTTAATTCTATTTTAATCGATATTATAAAGGCAATAAATGATTTTTTATCTTATCGATAAAATATTGATTTATATTTTGATTGAAGAAATATCAATCAATGCATCTTTTACACCTTTATTTGAGAGATCAAAATATCTATTGATTAAAATAGATAAAAATATATTTTAATTTTTGATTAATTGCTGTTTAGTTATGATCGAAAAATATTGATCAAAAATTGCTGATCAAAAAATAAGTCATTGACGTATATATTTGAATGTAAAACTATCCATAAATTTATTTTAATCGATTTATTGCAATTACTGATTGATTTGTTGTGTCAAATCGATAAAATATTAACGAAATATCGATTTTTTTTGCGATTGAAAATATCAAAAAACCATGGCTTTTTATTTCTGAACGAAAAAATATCGATCAATGGATTAATTTTATCTTCATCGATTTTATTTTGAAAAATTACTGAGTTCTATATCTTTTCTATAAAATACCGATTCATATTTGAAGAATAGATCTTTTGATATATTTTTATTTTGAGCGATCGAAAAAGAAGAAGAAAAGAATTTTAAAGAAGAAATAGATATTTCGTTAATATTTTATCGATTTAAGATATCAAATCAATGATTGACTGCATTGAGATCAATTAAAATAAATTTACAATAGCTTTAAATTCAAATATATTAAGTCAATCACTGATCGACCAAAATAAAAAACAAAAATCGATAATATATTGATATATATATATGAATTGAAATATATCTCTGATATATTTTTATTTTGATTGATTTTTATATTGATCGATCGTTATCAGTTGACTGATACTGATTTAAACTTTGTTTGATAACATATCGATCAATGGTTTGTATATCTTTATTTTGAGAGATGCAAATATGTATTAATAATTTATAATCAAAAAATTTCGATTAAAATTAATTTTTATATTGATAAAAAAATTATCATCAAATATGCTTATTCCGTTTGATCCAAAAATATTGTTCGGAGATTGAGTTTTATTTCTGATCGAAAAAAGTATGCATTATCCATTCCTTTTTATATTGATCGTTCAATATCAGTTGTTAACTTATATATTTGAACTAAAAACTATCGATGAATTAATATAAACCAATTTTATTTCAAACAATGATTAGTTTTTTATATTTTTATATATTAATAAAATATCGATTTTGATTAAGATTGAATGCATCTATAAATCATTGATTTTTCTTTCTGAGCAAAAAAATATCCATCAATGATTGATTATTATTTTGATCGATCAATATGAGTCATAAAGATATTGTATGTTTGAATTTTCAATTATTATTCATTTTAATTGATTTTGTTGAAATCAATGATTTATTTTTTGTGTCTAATCGATATAATATTAATCAAATATAGATTTTTATTATGATAAGATATATCGATAAATAATTGATTTTTATTTTTGATCAAACAAAGCCATTAATAAATTTATTTTATTTGGGTTGATATTATGTAGATCAATAACTGGCTTTTTTATAAAATCGATAACAAATGGATAATAAAATAAATTGATTTAAATTTTGTTTGAAATTTATCGATCAAGGAATGATTTTTGTGTTGATAAGAAAATATTGATCAATAATTATTTTTCCTTATCGATATTGTTGCAATCAATTACTGAATTTTATACGCAAGCGATAAAAATATCGATCAATGCTTGATTTTTATTATGAAATGAAAAATGTAAAAAAATCTAATAGAAAATATATCGATCAATTAATGATTTTTGTTTTCGATCCAACAAATATTGATAAAAGTCAATTTCTATTTTGAGATCGATATTATTTTTATTACATTTTTAAAAATGATCGACCAATGATTTAGTTTTATTTTTAGCGATCAAAATACATCTTAATGACTTAAATTGATTTTTGATCGAAATATATCGAGTACAGACTATTTTAATTTGCATCGGAAAAGTATTGTTTTATGATTGATTTTTATTTCTCATCGAAAAATATCATCCAATGACGATTATTATTTTGGTTGATCTATAGTAGTTGTTGATTTATATGTTTGGATTTTGATAAATTTATTTTAATCGATTTTGCTATTGATAGATAGATGGATTTTTATTAAGATTGAAAATATCGACCAATGAATAATTTTAATTTTTTTTAAAAAGTATCGATCAATAAATTAAAGTCGTTTGATCGATATTATTTCGTTTAATGACTGATTTTTATATATAATCGAAAAAATATTGAACAAAGATTGATTTCTATATAGATAGAAAAAATTTCAAGCAATGACTGAATTTTATATCTCATCAAAAAAAAAATATCGATTAATGATCGATTTTGACTACTGGGTTGAAACTTAATTTTAATTTTTATCGTTTTTATTTGGTTTTAAGACTGATCTTATTGCTATTCGAAAAAAATCGATAATAACTCTTTGTATTTTAAACAAAAAATATAAATCAATGATTGATTTTTATTTAAATTCAAAATATATTGAATAATGAGCGAGGTTTTTCATTTAATCGATAAATATCGATAAAAGAATTATTTTTATTTTAAAAGAGAATATTCCAATCGAAGGTGGATTGCTTTTTTTATTGAAAAAGTAGCAATAAAAGAGTGATTTTTCTTGTAATAAAAAAAAACGATCATAGATTGATCGGTATTATTTCAACCAATGATTGATTGTTGCAATTAATTATTAAATTGCATATTGATTAATAATTTGTATTGTTCATATTTAAAATTTATAAAAAATGTTGCTTAATGATTTTAAGTTGTATTCTTGATTTAAAAAATGTATCGATATTTTTTTAATTAGAATGTTTATTTTTTGTATTAATTACTTCGATTCGTAAAAATCAAATTTTTAGTCTTATTGATAAAATTTCGAGTAAAGTTTGATTTTAATTTTGACAAAAAATTACTAAAAATGATTGAATTTTAATTTGAGTAAAAAATATCGATCAAGGAGTGATTTTAATGACAGAAAATTAAATCATAATCAGAAAATATCGATTAATAATCAATTTATGTGTGACCAAACAAATCAATCAAAGATTGATTTTTTAACTATGTCAGTATTATTTTCATTAATGACTGATTTTTTGACTTTTCGAAGAAATATCGGTCAATAATTAGTTTTTGTTTTGATAGAAAAAATGTGTTTTGATGATTCATATATAATTTTATTGGAAAAATATTTGTATAGAATTTTAATTTGACTTTATATCGAATAACATGTGAGTTTTGTATATAATCGATAAATATCGAAAAAGGATTGATTTTTATTTTTGCTCTGTTGAGTTTTTGATCGAAGTTATTACGATTTATTAATGGCTGTTTTTTTTAATAGCATTGATCGTCATTATTTTAATCAATGATTGGAATTTGACATCTTATCTGTCTATTGGATTGTTATGCATATTAATATTTTTTATATATAATGTATATATATTAAAAAATATCGATAAATCATTTTCTGTCATATTTCTGATCGAAAAAATTTATCGATCGATATTTTTTCACTTGAATGATTAATTTTTATCTATATTATTTCGGTCTATGACTGAATGTTATATCATTTGTATAAAATATCGAAAATATTTTTAGTTTGAGTAAAATTTATCAAAAAATGATTGATTTTTATTTTTATTAAAAAAATATCTTATCATTAAAATACAAATTTTTTACTAAAATATGGATCAATAATAGATTTGTTCTAAAGTTATTAACGGAAAAAATAATATTTATTTTAATCTTAAAATTAAGTGAAAAATATTCCTGTAAAGCATTTAAAATAAAAATTAAAACTTTTTTTTGTCATCGGAAGAGATAATCTCTAATAAATATCGCTAAGTTATACAGGAAGAAATTCTGTTTAAGCTATATTTTATATCTGTTTAAGCTATATATATATCTTTTGCTATTGAGTATAACGTGATATAAAATAATCTATTCAGGACAGTTAAAGGGTCTTGTGAGTGAAATTTCATTGACAGAAAAGTAATCAACAGTAGAAATACACATCCTTAAAAACGGAGGTAAAGTCCTAACAGAAATGTTGGTTTGACATATAATAAGAATAGAAGACACGAAGAAAACAAAAACAGAAAATTCAACGATAGTTTCGAAAACTTGATGGCAAGAGAAAGAAAATATTATGGATGTATAACGAAGGATATTCAAAAACTTTATGAGCGAAATTGGAGAGATATCTTCAAATATGTAGCATACAAATATAGAGGAGAATGTGAAGAGTTCGTGTAAAAGGCTAAATGTGATCCAGTATAGTCCATTTTTGCCTGGGTTCTGGCTAAGAACGAAAAAATTGCAAGGATCATTATGTGCTTTGTATGTAAAAACTATTAAAACGTAGTAATAGTGCTAAACCTTTAGCATTTAAGAGAAAATATACACGTTTTAAAAGAAAATTAGCATTATTTTAAAAGTGAGCAGTGGACTGTAGAAGGCATAAAAACCTAAAATTTATAACTCTTCAAAATTAGATTTTCGTCCGTCTCATACCTTCAACGTCTAAAACTGAAAAGGGTAACCCTAAAGTGTCTTGTAGTATGTCTTAGAATCTTAACTCTTATATTATAAAAAAATAGTAGTATTAAAAATTCTGTTTATGTTCAGCTCTTTCAAAATGTGCAGAAAAGCTGTAGACTCTATATTTTTGTAGACTTTTGTAATTCTTACATATATGTATGTATGTAGTTAAATTTCAATGGAATGCAAAGAGTTTCTTATGATTTTAATGTCTAACAGAGCAAATTCCATGGATGCTTCCAAGATATTTAGCTCAATTTCTACAAAAAATTCTGGCCATGCTCAACTCACTCTTGCGTAAAAGTCTACACTTTTTGCTCTTTCACGGGCCACAGCCCAAAAATTTGTTATTTATTATTATTATTAGAGTTATTTTTGCTAGTTGTTGTTGTTTCTGTTAATGTAGTTGTTGTTGTTTTTGTTGTTTTTGTTGTTGTTGTTGTCGTTCGTTTATCATTTTTGTCAACGTCAATCCGCAGGTTTTCATGTTTTGCGGTTGCCTCAACATGGTTGACAGCGTTTGTCGTTGTTTTTGTTGATGTTGTTGTTGTTTTTGTTGATTTTGTTGTTGTTGTTGCTGACGTTGTAAACTCCTGCTGCTGCTTCTGCATTATGGCAGCTCAGCTGGCGTTCACACCTGCACCAAGCTTTAAAACAACACTAGTTTTTGTCTGCCAACGCATGATATTTGGTTGTATTTTTTTTTCCTCATTGTTTTTTATGTATTGGTGATTTTGTGTTAGTTGGTTGTGAAGTTACATATGTTTGTTCGTATATGTTTGAGTACGTGTGTGTGTGTGTGTGAGTCAAAGTGTTGGTGTGATTTTGGTGGGTGGTTTGGTGCTTGGCTGCTTGCTGCTTAACATTTATTCTACCTGAATACTGAACACCGTTGCTGAACTTTTGCTCGAACTTTTGCTCCTACCACATGTGCTCAATGCTTTTGTTCTTGTTCTTGTTATTGTTATTGTTGCTGTGCCTGTGAGTTTGCGTGATTGTGTGCGTGTGTGTTTATTTGTTTGTTTGTTTGCATATGTGTTCGTTATCAACTCTATTCTTTGCTAGCACATTAAAGCCAATTGTTTATGGCTGTTGCTGTTTTTGTGGGTTTTACTCATTAGTTTGAATTTTTTTTTTCGTGCTTAGCAAATTTTTGGATTAAAGCATGATGCGCACTTTGTTGCTGGATTTGGTTGCTGTTGTTATTGTAACAGTTATCATTGAGTTTGATGCCTTTTATTTGTTGCAATTAAAAGGTTTAACGAAGGCACACTTTTTTCGTGTGGGTCGCTTGTAGGTTGTCGGGTGCTTCAAAATTATTGCACTCATAGTGCTCCATTAAAAAATTTGTGTATTGGTATTATGTAAGATACTAATTAGAACAATTTAGTATAATCATTTCAAAAATATAAAAACTTAGTTTTATATTTATTCTTGTTAAGATAAATGAGTTTAACTTTAGCAGGAATCCTGCTGTATTGCTTGAAAACATAAGATATTCAATTAAATTAAGATACCTCATTTATTCAGATTTTCGTTTCTTCGAAGATATTTTCATTTATTTAACTGCACATGTTTTATATTTTTGTGGTTAAAAGTACATGGTTTATTTTGCGTTCACCATACATCACAAAAAATGTCAAAGAAATGCTTGCGGCTTTTTGTTGTTTTCTGTTATCTGTTGTATTATTTAAAAAGTTTCACAAAAGTGAACTTTAACTTTCATTTCATTGCATAACATTAAATGGAGCATTAAATTTAATAATAAAAAAATTAATGCAATAAAAAAATGATTATTCAATGCATATTCTATTTTGTTATAAGCAAAAAACGGTTGTTCTTTAAACAAATAAAACGAATTAATTATTGTTTAAACAAAGGCTTATGCAAATGCTCTGAAAATATAAATGAGTTAAGGGGGGACATGACATTGTTCATTTTTTTAAATCAACTTTTTTATAATTTTGTATTTTAGTAAATATTCTTAAAATTCTAAGAAAAAAATATCATGGATATATTCTTACGGGTTTTAAAGTTACAGCTGGATTAGTGAGAGAGCGTTTTAAATTTTCGCTCTACCTACGTAGGGCAGTTGTACCTACGTACAAACTTTGAACGCGTTAATCTCGAAACAATGTTTTTCGTACTAGTTGCGGCACTAGAGGGTTCAGTTTTTAATGAAATTTTTTTTTTTTTTTAACTAGATAAGCTATCGTATGACACGAGTTTTTTTAAAATTTTTTTTCGATTTTTTATGAATTTTTAAAGTCAATATTTTTTTCGAAAAACATACTTTCAAATTTGGAACATCACTAAAAATTGAAAAAAAAATTTAAAAAAGCTTCTGTCATACGATAACCAATTTTGTTAAGATTTAAAAAAGTCATTTTTTTCCATATCGGACAATGTTTGCGACTCCCGGCGGTTTGGAGCTCTTTAAAACCTCTATAAATGTTGGAGTGAAAAATATATTTTTTTGAATTTTTTTTCTAATATATCGCACACTAAATACAAAACTACAGTCACAACTCAAAAAGCATGACTTTTCAGGAGAAGCGAAAAATAAAACCCTTTGGTTGAAACTGCATGAAGAAAAGCAATTTTCATTTAAATACACAAACTTCATTCTTCCAGTTAATGAAGAAAACAATGAAAAGGATAGTGAGATATGTGTTTTGTGAATTGATTTATAACAAAAATTGGATATAAAAAATTTCGACTTGTGACTGTTTTGTATTTAGTGTGCGACGTGTGCAATTCTCTACAATAATAAAAAAAAATTTGGAAAAATGTCGGTTTTTGACTGAGTTATGAATTTTTTTAAAAAATGGTCTATGTTTCCTGCCACGAATGTAATGTCCCTCCTTAAATGGACTCGAATAAAAATAAAACAAGTAAGAAAGTCTTAAGTAGGTCTAGGTTGACTATGACAGATCCTAAACCTTTTTTTTTCAAAACACAATAATGGTTTTGAAAATAGGCAAGACCATTGGCGGATGAAGCCCATATTTTATATACATTGCAATTTCGATGAAAAATTTACAAATACTTAGGTTTATTCTTGTGACTCACATATTAATACTTTTATAGTGTTTTTGGTATTGAGGGTTGTGTGGAAGGTGGCCGTGTTCGTGGATGGATAATGCCTAATTTTTGAACACAATTTAGTTATGATATAAAATACATGCATACTAAACTTTATCTCTGTAGGACAAATATAAGAGTATTTATGGAGTTTTCACCCATTTTTCGAAGACATCTTTGTGTTGACACAAAACAGATAAACACCAAATTGAATTGTTGTAGGTTAATTATGAGCTTATTTATGCAGTTTTCACTTTTTGCATTGTATGGGAGGTAGGCGTATCCGTTGTCGGATAACGTTCATTTTTCAAAACCTTTGTTTTGTTATAAAAAACATACTTCCCAAACTTTATCTCTTTAGGTTAAACAGAGGCTTATTTATTTCGTTTAAAATTTTTGGGTTGTATGGAAGGTGGGCATGTCCGTGAGCGGATGACACCCATTTTTCGAAGACATCTTTGTGTTGATACAAAACACATACGCATCAAATTTTGCTGTTGTAGGTTAATTATGAGCTGAGTGTTCGTAGGCGAATTACGTCCATTTTTCAAAACCGTCTTTTTTTTGTTATTGAAAACACACGTACCATATTTTATCTCTGTAGGTTAAACAGAGGCTTGACTTAAAAAATTTATTATATTTATTCCGTTTTCAATATTTGGGTTGTATGGGAGGTGGGCGTGTCCGTAAGCGGATGACACCCATTTTTCAAAAACATATTGGTTTTTACACAAAACACATACACACCAAATTTTATTGTTGTAGGTTAATTATGAGCTTATTTATGCAGTTTTCAATTTTTGGGTTGTTTGGGAACACGCCCACCTCCCATAGCGAAAGCACAATAAAGGCATTAACTGTGAGCTACAGGAATGAAACTTGGTATGTGTAAATTTTTCATCAACATTTAAATGCATAGAAAATATAGCTTCATCCGCCCATGGAAACGCCCATTTTCAATAATATTATTTTTTTTTTTGAAAAGTAGGTTTCGGGTATTTCAAAGTCGGCCTAGACCGACTTTAGACTTGCTTTACTTGTTTTTGAATTAACATTTTTCACGACCGGAAATGGCTAGTGCATACAATTATTTCTGGTTTCATTAACGAAGAGATGAACATTTTATTTTCTATATTTTATTTTAGAAATTTATAACTTTAATTTTGCTTTGTGACCGAGGTATTTTTTTTTTTAAATTTGATGCAAGTTTGTATATCAAATTGTTATAAAAATCTCTTTTCGTCTCTGTTTCTCAATCCAGCAACACTTTGGCTTGGTTAAAAAAATGTATCCTACTCAGATGAGGACATTTATAAAAAATACTGTGCCATTTAAAACTGATTATATAAGCTTGAATCATTAAAAAAAAAATCAATTCAGTTGTTTTTCTTGTTCATATTCACATAAATCACACGCTATCTAATAATAACTTACTCCACTTTGCTCAACTCAATTAGTATAGAAATTTAAATCTTTTGTAAATTTCAACTGCTAACTAATGATAAAAGTTTTGGTTGCTCAAAACGGTATATGATTTTGAAACAAGATAACCTGAAACGAGCTGTGTCATAATGTGCGTAACCGTGTCAGTGGCATGCGTAGCGGCTGTCAAAAACAAATGACAACAAAAAGTGATTAAAATACTGAATGTCAAAAAGGAACACACACACACACACACACACACGCAGACACTAGAGCATAGACCCACATGCCCACACACACATACACACATTCAACGAAAAGTCATTAATAACTTTTCTATGTAGCATACTTTTAGGCGCTAGAGAGCAGCGAATGAATAGATTAATGATGGAAATATATGCAGAAACGTACCCAACCAATTGGAAGAGGGCTGACAAAGTTTTGGCTTATTTTGATGACACTCATTCACTTTGCTTTATAGCCACATTGGTTTGGTTGTTAATTTTTGTTATTGTTATTGTTGTTGTTATTGTTGTTGTTGTTGTTATTATTGTTGTTGTTGTTTTGCATGATTACGTTTTGTATGATTTTTATGCTTAAATATTCAAGTGTTAACAGCACGTTGATAAGCACTAATTTTGTTGACGTTGTTGTTGTAGCCATTGCGGCCAACTTGCTGACCAACATTGTTATGTACTTTTTTAATTGCTCGTGTCAACAACATTTAGTTACATTCAATCGTTTCATTGAATTCCTGTTTTTTTTCTCTTTCCTTCCTGCTTGTTGCTCTCCGATAACGTTGCATATTTTTAGGCTTAGAGCTGATGAATATTTATTTTATTTTAATGAACTTTATTCGTTCATTTGTCGTTCTGTCTCTGCACAGAGCCAACAACTTTATTTTGCTGCCCACTGACCATATTAGTGTTTATGGCCAATAAGCTAAAGTGATGGCTGGTAACTTTTATGGCACTCATACATATTTGGCCAGCTCTAGTAGTTAAGTGTTATTTTAGGCGCTATTTATTTTAATTAAGCTAAAATTTATGCCACAGAATTATAGTGCGATAAAATATTTGTTTAAGCAATAAATTGAAATGAGCAGGTTATATAAATTAATATAAGCGCAACTAAGATTGTGACACTAAATGTAGACTTTGTCTCAAAGACCTCGATATAGACTGCTTTACACGGGTTAAAAGTAAAATAAATCAAATTTAAAAATCACTGCTTCTCACTCATGGCACGGTGTTTCAATAATATTTATTTGCTTCATACCATGAAATGACTTGTACTTAAAACTAAGCCAGCTTGAAAGAAAAAAACTAAACCCCACCAACACACGCCCAGCCACTTTCGAAAGGCTATGAAGGACAAGCGGTGGAAAGAAAAAAAAAAAAAAAACAAAAATTAACAACCAGAATAAAGCAGTCCAAACCAAGTACGGCAAGAAAAAAAGTCATCAAGCAGATGACTTAACAACTTGGATGACAAGTTTCAGCATCCTCTATGCTGGCCGCCGTTACATTCTGTTCGGGTTCGTCACCTTGTCAGCTCGTCAGCTTGTCAGTTCGTCAGCTTGTCAGTTCGTCTTACTCATCAAAGTTTGACTGCTCTGTCAAGTCAAGTTTTTTCTTTATTTTCGGCTCTTGGCTTTTTGCGGCAAGTGCAACAACGTCGTGGCGATGAGGCTAAAAAGTGATTTTGCCAAAACGGAAAATAAATTAACTGTTACAAATGCGGGTGCAAAGTGAAAAATGAAATTGGCTAGGCGTTTTGGCTGAATGGCGTTATAGCCAAGTTTCGCTTTTTTTTTTAATACTAATGATTTGCACTGTAGGTGGCTAGTGCGTAAGTTTTTGCTTGTGGATGGGGTAGGGTAAGGGAAGAGGTGAAAGTGTTTCACGACTTTGTCAGCATGACAGAGAATTTACAAAATAAAAAAAAAAAAACACAACAAAAAACAAAAAATGCATAATTATTGTAATTAACTGAAAATCAGTGACATTATCTTAATGAGTAAAAGTTTCTAAATAATTGTTACATTCTTTTGCAATGTTTTCTTAATGTGTGAACTTGTTTAATTAATGAATTTTGTTTTTTTTTCTTAAATTTTTTGGTTTTGTATTGATTTAGATATTGCAAGAATCTGGCATGAAGAAGCTCTAAGGAAACAAGTATGCCTTGTCACCGTTATTTGCTTATTAAGAGATCCTTTTTATGGAATTTCTTATTAAAATTCTATGACTAAGAATGTTAAGCGAATGATTTTGGTTGGTTCTTTTTGTACATTTGATGTTTTTATAACATTCTGGCAACACTGTCGCATCTAATTTTCAACATTGTAAGATGAAAACTATAAATCGACTTATAAAATTTAATGCTTTAACCAACAAAGTGCTATTTGGATATTGTTTTTATGCCGAAAACGCCAATGTCTACATTTTTATACCCTAAACCTGAAAGGTCGCATAGAAATGGTCGCATAGGTTGTAACGCATAGAAATAAGTGCGTCCGGTATATAAAAGTATAAATATTTTTGATCTGCGTCACCTTGTGAGTCGAGCTATCCATGTCCGTCCGTCTATCTGTCTGACCGTCCATCTGTGTGTTTCGTAAGCGCAGAATGATAAGAAGAAGTAGTTGACATACTCGGATGAAACTCGGTACACATCTGCACTATTGAATATTTTTGGAATCCGCCCACGGATTCGCCCACCTCCCATACAACGCAAAAATTGAAAAATGCTAAAATAAGCTCATCATTAACCTACAACAATAAAATTTGGTACGCATTTGTTTTATATCAATAACAAATGTCTTCGAAATATTGATGTCATCCGTTCACGGACACGCCCACCTTCCATACACCCCAAAAATTGAAAACTCAATAAATTAGCTACAGTTCAACCATCAGAGATAAAATTTCGTACGTTTGTTTTCAAAAACAACACAAAGATGTTTTTAAAAAATGGATGTCATCCGTCCACGAACACGTCTACTTCCCATACAATACAAAAATTGAAAACAGCATAAATAAACTCATAATTAACCAACAAAAATAAAATTTGGTAAGCTCGTATTTTATATCAAAAACAAGTTGAGAAAGTCTAAAGTCGGTCTAGCCCGATTATGAAATACCCTAAACCTACTTTTTCAAAATACAATAATTGTGGGTTGTATGGGAGATGGGCGTGTTCGTGGACGGATTATGCTCAATTTTTTTTGCATCTTAGTTTTGGTATAAAATACATACATACCAAATTTTATCTCTGTACGTTAAACATGAACTTATTTATTGAGTTTTTAATTTTTGGTTGTATGGGAGTTGGGTGTGTCCGTGTGCGGATGACACACATTTTTCGAATACATTTTCTTTTGATATAAAATACATACATACCAAATTTTATCTCTGTACGTTAAACATGAACTTATTTATTGAGTTTTAAATTTTTGGGTTGTATGAGAGGTGGTCGTGGACGTAGGCGGATGACATCCTTTTTTCGAAGACATCTTTGTTTTGATATAAAATACATACATACCAAATTTTATCTCTATAAGATAAATATGAGCTTATTTATTGAGTTTTTAATTTGTGGTTGTATGGGAGGTGGGCGTGTTCGTAAGTGGATGACACCCATTTTCTAACACACCTTAGTTTTGATATAAATTGAATTAATACCTTGTTTTATTTTTGTAGCTTTGACATAAGACTTTTTATATAATTTTCTATTTTGGAGTTGTATGAGAAGTGGGCGTGTTAGTGGGTTAATGGCGCCCTTTTTTCTAACATGCCTTAGTTTTGATATAAAATGAATAGATAACTCATTTTATTTTTGTCGCTTTGGCAGAAGCCTATTTATATAAAATTCAATTTTGGGATCGTATGGAAGGTAGGCGTGTTTGCGAGTAGATGACGCCCATTTTTCCAACACGCCACAGTTTTGATATGAAATGAATAAATACGTTATTTAATTTTTATAGCTTTGACATAAGAATCTTAACATAATTTTCTATTTTGGGGTTGTATGGGAGAAGGGCGTGTAAGAGGTTGGATGCTGCCCATTTTTCTTACACATTTCAGTCTTAGCACAGAATATACAAATACCGAATTTCAGATTTATTGCTGTAATATTAGCTTCTTTATAGGTTTTTCATTATTGTAGTTGTATGGCAGGTAGGCGTGGTTTTCCTCCGATTTTGCCCATTTCCGAGCTTTATCTGATGAAATGAGGCAAAAGGAAATATTTTCTATTTGCAGGTTGATATTTTTCACATACTTGATATCTCTTTGTCATACTCTCTATATCCCTTTTCATTGAATACCTGTGAAATAATGTTTTTTTCCCTCGCAACTGTTTCCATCACACCTAAATGGGCTTAGTGTTGTAGTTGTAGCATTTATTTTTTTAAGGAATCTACTACTTACATCCTATTCTAAAAAAATAAGAAGTTATCTTCAAAACAAATCTTATGTTTATTGTTCCAAAACACTTCCAACAGATTTCGTGTAATTTTGCACTATTGTTTTGCCAACCTTACTTACATGTTGAAATTAAACTTTATATTTTTGGATCCTCTATAGTAGCTTCTTGAAAACTTTTTCTTTTGACCTCACTCATATTAATGCTATGAACAACATCGCTCAGTAAATCTTCTTTCACAGCATGTAAATCTTCAATAAATTTTCTACATGGTTAAAAATCTGGGACTAAATTTTAGTTAATCATATATTTTATACTTAAAGTAAGTTTAAGTCCTGCATGGGTACACAATTTAAGCCACGTAAAATACTGTAATTCAGTTTTCGTCCCGCATGAGTTTAAAATTTAAACAACGCCAAATACTAAAACTAAGTCTCGCATGGGTTTAAAATTTAAACTTAACACTCAATTAAGAAATTATTTTATTTCGTGGTCGATTTGTTTTGATGCGATTGTCGATGCGATTGTCGATTTGTTTTGATGAATTCAGTGACCCTGGTTCGATCCCCAGCTAGACCATTTTTTTTTTGTTTTTTTTATTGCATAAGAATCTAATATTAATTATTATTTAATGTAAAATTTGCATGGTGTAACTTTTCAATTGCCACATCCTAGTATCGAACCGCGGACCTCAAGCTAATCTGTTGATTGCAAGAGCATAAACAAAATGTAAGCAAAATACGTAATACTAGTTTTAGTTATTTTGTATTCAATTTTAAACCTCAGGAACTAAATTCGAATTCTATTCCCAATTAATTAAATTTAATAACAGCTTCGACCAAAAAAATTCCAGCGATTCGAAAAGTATCTATTCTAATAAAAAAAAGTATTAAAAAAATGTATTATTGCAACGATTGGTGCAAAAATTACTCCAAGATTTGTAATCGTTCAGTTAATTTGTTAAATTTTAGACTTGGGTACTAACATTTCTTTTTTATTCCCAATTTATTTAATTTAAGTACAGCCTTGACTTAAAAACAGTCTAGTATTTTGAAAAGCATCAATTCTTAAAAAAAGTATTAAAAAATGCATTAGACCAACGACTGGTTTGAAACATATTCGAAGATTTTCAACCGTGTAGAAGGTAGGTTAGGGAGATGTTAATTAATTTCAGTTATATTTTTAACAAGCTGACCCCATAAACTTCGTTTTGGCCAAAATAAATTTTTTGTTTAGATTAATGTCGAGCATTCAGGATTCCACCCAAATTTTTTTGTGTAGAAAATTAGTAACACTTTCAACGACTGCCCTTGTGACTTATTTACGGTCATTGCAAATGGAAGTAACACTGAATGCATTTGAACTGGAACAGCATATCGGTTGAAGTCAAAGGAATTTGCAGAACTTGGCATTCTTCTCCCTTGAACGGCCCTTTCAAAATCCTTGCCACTACCAGATTGTTAATTCTTCCCAATCAGTTCATTCCTCCAATTTAAAAATTCTACTGAATAATTCATGACTTCGTCTTCGCAGTTCTCCCGCAGTTTTGTTGCTAAGATTGCACGTGCACTCAACCAATCTTAGTTAATTAATAATTTTGACCAATATTTAAATAAACATTATTGATGAGTTTCATCTTTCGCTGAAGAGAATTTGCAAATGGTAGGCGGAATCGAAACTAAACCACTCACAGTATGTTTCGGAATTTTTCCATTTCCGATTCTCAGTAGTGCTTTTGAGAAAAGAACGATTCCTGTAGATGCGAGATGTAACACAATGCCACTTTGAACACATATTGCTGCTAATATCAATGATTTCAGGAACATTTTCCCAGTTCTGTCGGGAGCACCAAGAAAAAATAGTCTACCGTTTCCATCATCGACAGCTTTCATCAGTTGATCATACGCTCTCTATTGCTGTTCATTCAACAGTTTTTGCAAAGCACGCTCACGTTGCAATTTACGAATCAATCTAGTCTCTAGTTTGACGATTTGATGCTGGCATATAGGTTTCAATCAATAGTTTGCCACTCATAATCAAACACAATTCTTCAATCCCCACTAAAGCTTCATTGTAAATGTCATCGTTTATTTGTAGTTCAAAATTCCCTGTCGCCACTCGAAAGCGATGTCATTCTTCTTTCGTATTATTTTACGTATATAATTGATGTGGGTTTGAAGGTTGACATCTTGAAATGATCATAAGAAGCAACTGCACTGTCCATTGTTTGATTTCAGTAATTGTCGTGTTCGAGCAACTGTAACTTTTGACATGCTTCTCAAAAAGTTGCACACACCATACTATCAATAGTCCTCAATGACTTAAATGTCGAACCGTGCACATTAACCAAAACAACCAGAAGTAGAAGCAATCCGTCGTTCTTTGAATGAATTGTGTTAATTCGTCCCAATGCATCAGTTGAAAATACACCAAGATATTCATCTACTGGTTGGCCTTGCTTTCTGCGTAACCATTTCTTCGACGATGCTATATTGAGGAATCTCCGAGTAAAGCTATGTTCTCGCAAACGGATCAATGGCGCAAGTTGGAAAAAAAACTCGCTAATGTCGTTGCTGTGGTCTTTTCACTCGCTGTGCTTCGTTCTCTGAGTAGAAATACAATCTTTGACCACTCCCCAAATGACCTGCCAGATGCACAACAGTCGGATGCCGTTCATGAATGGCAAATGAAAATATTCTCCAGAGTGCTTCGTTGCCGATTTCATCTTGTTCAACGCCAATAACCGCCATGTCACTTCTTTGGTAACGTATTTGCATACATTCTTAATCGATCGCACTGAACAATAATACTCAACATTGATGTGTGTTTTGAATGCCTTACACAATATTGCCGAATATGACATGATCCATGTGTTTTCAACCACGACATCCTCTCCTTTCAAGTGATGATTGTCATCTCGTGAGTAGCTCCGATAGAGTGCATCGTTTCCAATTTGAATTTCAAGAATAAAAGCACGTAGACAGCGTTTTGTGAAACTTTGTCATCAATTTAGTTTGGTGTAATTTTCCATCATCCAAAGAAAAAGTGTGCTTGTGGTAAACCTATTTTCTGCCACTCAACTGAATACATCCAACATCGAACAGTACCGTATTAAATTAGGAACAAACCCGTATCCAATTTGATCCATTCGCTTTAAAGTAAATGTGCGGTAAAAGTAACGTCGGAATTGAACAGAAAAACGAAATGTGCGTCTACAGCGCCACCTGTTGAGAATTTTCCAAATTTTGTTTTTTCTAAACCTTTGCGTGACAATTACCAACAAACCCGCAAAAGAAAGTATCAATTTGGCCCAGCCGTTTTCAAGTTTTTAGCAACCGAACAAACCACGATTCATTTTTATATATATAGATTTCTGGGTTATATTCCAACAAGTTTAATTCTCATGCGCTGCAATCTATTAGAGGCAATTTGCCTGATCTGTTTATTTATGATCACTAACAACGACTTATGATCACTATAAATTAACACAGGATGTTCTTCATAAACGAACTCTAAAAATTCCTTTTCTATTCGAGAATAATTCATCTCTATTGGACAAAGACTCTTGAAGGCAAACGACACAGATTTACTTTCCTGCATAAGACAGCATACCAGCCACAAGCGCAACCAAAGGGGGTGTTTCGGTGTTTAAACCCCCCCCCAAATATTATTGCAGTACCAAGCAAAATAGTATTCAATCAAAGTGAGTCACATGAAAAGCAATCACACGTTTTATGAAATGAGTGAAAACCTCAAATGTATATGTCAAATCTATTCTGGTTGATGCATAATCTGCTTAATTAGTTATATTTAATTCCTTCACACTGCACATTAAGTCGGATCGATTTTGTATGGAGAAGAAAAAGTGAGCCGTACACCGACTCAAAAGTAAGAAGTACTCTTAAAAACTAGAAAATATTTTTTTTAAGCACCTATATAAAATTTATTTTTCTTGATATTCAAATGCATTTAAGATTATTGGAAAAGTACTGAGCTCTTCTTTTTTTTGGTGTATCGTATGGTGTTGTTTAATCAAATCTGAGTGCTATGAAAAATGCGTTTTTTATCTGTATGTATGTTTTATGTATCTGGCGCACACTTAACTAAAAACTGGTTAAAAGAAATCGATTTGCGTACCTAAAAACTCATATGTACCCACCAAAGTTTGCCAAAATCAAACAGTAATTTTGACATTTAAATAATAATTGAGCTGAAGGAATCTTTTGAATATCGATTTCTCATATTTTATATAATTGTGGCACTTAGTTTTGGTTAAACCGCACCATACGATATATCAATGGAAAAAAGAGCTCAATAATTTTCCAATAAATTTAAATTCATGTGAATATCATGAAAAATACATATTGTACACTTATTTAAAACAACCTCTTTTCGAAAATGGCAAAATATGGATTTTTTGGGGTCTCAATATAGTTTCTAAACACAAAAAATTTCCAAAATTTTTTTAGTGTACCATGAAAATCTTTAGTTTTTTGCTTATCTTGGGTATGCATTCTGAAGAAAAAAATGTATTATTAAAAAGATTCTGACCACTTGAAGGGTTGTTGCCAATACTTCGATTTGAGTTATCTTTTCAACTTCTAGCATGGAGGAAACTTGAAATATTTGGAAACAAATTAATTCAAAAGTAAGACTGTAAAAAAGCCTAAATTTTGGGAAAATCGGTTGAGTCACTCGCCACTGAAAAAATCAAAGAAATTTCCCGTTAAATTGTTATTTTTCGTTCTTTTTAAAGTAATTTTTTAGACATCGATAACACAAACTCTACAGAATTAAGTTTATAGTGATGTCATGTGATTCTTTAAAAAAATAATTCCGATTCACTCCCGAAAGTGAAGAAAAAAATGTACAATTTCTTATTTTCCATTGTTGTTTCCAAAATTCGTTTCATAAAATTTCTCTTAATTTTTAAATATTATCCGATATTAAAGAATTATGGCTTATTAGGTAAAAAAATATGTTGGTTTAATTTTTCTTCTGTTCGCCCATCCAGTGACATAATATAGTTAGACGCCTTATTCATAATCTTCCATTGGATTTTCAAAATCAGTTTCATGACAATCCCTTAAAACTGCGCAAATATTAACCGATTTTGGAAAAGTGTAGGAAAGACCTATCGTTAAAAATATATTATATCGATTTCGTCAGCATTTGCGCATTGAACAAGTAATACCAAACGATTTTTTCAAATGCAGACTCTTTGTTTTTCATCCCAAGATGTCAGAAATTTAGCGGTTTTTACTTTCGAAATTGAGCATAATTAGTGCTCACTTAAGGACGAATTTTAAAGCTAGTGCCAGCCAATTGGGTATTTTTACAACGAAGTGATGTATGGATGAAAAATTTACACTGCACTAAGTAAAAAGTTTCTCGGAATAAGTAAAAAGACATAATATTTAGAGAAATATGTTATAAAGTTTGCTCCAGAGAATGCTTTTCTCTAAATGTGGTATCAAAAAATCCCTAAACATGATAAAAAGCTTAAAGGAATTATTTTCTGAATGTGTGGGGAGAAAAATATTGAATTTTTGCTGACCCTATTGGGATGTTCCTACAATTGCCAAACAAGAAAAAAATCCATTAAACGGCCTTGAAGCCAGTTTATTTTAAAACGACCGCTATCACTGCTGTTCACCTTCTGTACGGATAGAATGTCCTGACAGTGACCGTTTTAATTAAAAAAAAAAAAAATATGGTGCTGGTCATGCCTGAAGTTTGAATAAGGAACCATTAGTGCAAAAATTGAACGCACTAACCGCTACAACTCAGCCGATGTAATTACGTAAAATTGTTTTTATATATAAGTTCTACATTTGATAAAACCCCCTCCAAAAAAAATTCCTGGTTGCGCCCCTGATACCAGCCCTCTATTAGATGCATTTGTTTGTTTTACTATGCTTTTCTACGGATCAAGCGAGTGTAGAATAGTTGCTTCAATTAAAATTTTATTTTAAAAAAATGTTGTTTTCCAACAATAAAGTCGTTTATATAAAAAACATCCCTCTCAGTTCCCAAAATACTTTTCATTCATTTCCTGACAATTTTTGGTAGCAGTGCTTATTCCAAATGCGATGTCAGCCATGAAGTGATCAAACAGTTTTGATTTTAAACAGACAACTTTTCAACATTTGCTTGAAACTGGCTACGCCATGATGTGTCTCGTACACTCTATCCTCATCATCAGTAAAAGGCTAAGTTACATAGTCAAAAAAATGGAAACTATTACACAAATTAACAAATTGTGTTATAAAATATTTTCATATAACTTATAATGTTCATATTTTAGCAATATCAACAAATACCAGCGCAAAATTTTGGCACAAGTTGAAATTTTGTATTTTTATTCTGACAAATATTGAACTTATTTATATCAAGTGTTATGAAAAATATATGTATTTATCTTAAAACTATGACTGCCAAAAAAAAAAATGATTTTATACTTTGACTACCAGACCAAATATTTAAAAATTTAATTGTTAACAAAATTATTAAAAATATACTTTAATATTATCACAATAAGAGATTCTGTAAGCAACTTCATTTGTTTAAAGATTGACTGAGAAAATAAACCGGAAACAAATTAAAATCACATTAAAATTTTCTTCTTTAAACTAAAATTCTTACTCAAAACGATAACTCAATCAAGCATGCGCTGCATTTAAATTAATGTTTGACGCAAATAACTATTGTAAGAAAAAACTAGCACAAATAAATCCAACCTGAACATGCATCTTAAAATTCAGCAACTGGGAATCATATATTTTTTATTGAATTTGAGCAGTTTTGCGAAGGAGAGCCGGATGCATTTTAATCCCTATTCGACTCAAAACAATTTGAGCTAGAAAATTTTCACATTTCAACTGCAATAGCCACAAATTGAATGTGGATAAATTTCAGCAATTGAAAAAGGGCAATGCTTGAGTGGGCAGGTGGTCTAGTGTGGTCATTGAGGTGCATGTGGGACGATATGAGTGGTTGGTTAAGAGTAGAAGTAGAAGAAATATATTATAAGGTTATTGTTGAAGTAACAACATGCAACACAGTTGAGTGGCTCAGTGGCTAGCTATGGTACTTAAATAAGAAAAGGGTGCATTCTAACAGTAGTATTGAAAGTTAAGGCATATTTTTGAATTAAGGCAGAAATCTAGTTCAAACAAATTTAATTATAAATACTACATTAAGTTGATGAAATAATACAAATTCAAATATCTTATTATAAAAACCTTCGTTATGTTGTATTTTTAAGCTCAATATTGCCTTTATTTTTCACTTTGCTGTACATAGTCACTTGATACATACATTCATCGAAATGCATTCAAGCATATCAAGTAAAATAGGTGAAACGAGCAAACGAGGGCGAATTTTGTTGAAATGGTCCAGTGAATGAATAATTAAAGCCAGCAATGAAGTAATGGATGAAAGATATGCTAGGGTAATATTGCTTAACACACAAATACCTGCATACAAAAATTCAGAATAAAAAAGAAATTGGCAAGATGATAGAAACGTATTGTGGTTAAGTGTTGCAAAAAACATTGCAAGAAATTTGTTTGCTTTAATCAAAATTTGAGCAATAAAGGAAACCAAGAATAAACAACTGAAAAAAAAGACTTCAAAAATTCAACAAATTCAATATAATTAAGGTATTATTAAATAAAAGTAGTTTTGTATACAATCGTCTCAAAGCAATGCCAAAAAAAAAACGTGTCTTATTCAATGAAAAGAAATCGTCGAAAAATATAACAAAAAGAACTAAAAAAAAATACAAAACAAATTGCAGCACACTCAATGGAGCAACATTCAATGTTGCGCCAATCAGCTTCAAATAAACCGAAATAAAAATGACTTTCAGCTATGCTGGCAGCTCGACAGTCAGCGAGTCAGACAGTCGTCAGCTGCTCAGAGTCTCAGAGTTAGTCATTCAGCAAAGCAGCTTAAATCTGATTGAGCAAATGTTTTGAGGCTGCATAAGGAACGAAAGAAAAAAGAAAGAAAGACAGGAAGTAAAGAAAATTCTTGATAGCTATGCTGGGAGTTGTTTTGAAGAGATAGCGGCTGTTTTAAAGTTTAAAAAATAGTTATGTAAATTTCAGAAAAATAAAAAACAAGGTTCAGGCAATTCAGCAACAACAGCAACAACAAAGAGCTATTATTTTATGTGCACAAAGTAAGCTAAGTATTTGTTTTTAATATTAAAAAAAATTAGGGCTGGCTTGTTGTTGATATGAGCGCTCATGTGCTGCTTTGGCAAATATATTCATTGAAATGGTATGAGCTGCATACTTAAGTTTTTTAAAGTTTGGACATTATGCTGTGATATGATTGAATTGTATGAGGATCAGCTACGCCTGGTGGTGATGATGGTAAGCCACTAGCCTGTACCAAGCCAGTAAAAAGGAGGAGGGTTGTGTCATGCGTATTTGGACTACGGTTTAATTATGTATGTCATGTAAAAGATAGGTTGCTATGAGCCCTCGCTTTGAGATGCAAAATCATGGAAGTGGGACATAAAATCTGGTAATTGTACCTGCGCATTCGTAGCAAATGATATAAAACATACAGTTGTAGCCCTGGGATAGTCAATAAACCTGGTTTAGAAACTAATAATTACCGACATATGTATGTAAAAATCTGATTTTCTCTATGGGTTTTTGAGAATAAGTGATGATAAATAAATTTCCAATGATAGGGTCTATATATATATGCTGGTATAAGAGTGGTTTTAAAAGAATGGTTAAAGGAGGAGAAGTATTACAAGAGCTGATTAAAAAAAGAGTATTGACATCGAGTACGATCTAGAAGCATAAAAGACCCTGTGTTCGAGCATGCTTCATTGTGGTAATGTTGTATGCTGGCTGATCAAGTTTTCTAATTTAATTTAATTGTTTGGAATAAACAAGTGTTACAGTCTTTACTGATAGTGTTTGGGACATTCAACAGGATTGGCTGTACTATAGCACTTTTTTGTCTCTGATTTGTTGATTCAGTTCCGAATTACGACATAGCAAATATCCAACTAGTATCTATCGGAATACCGGGATACTAAGATAAGCTTGCTTATCAAGTCATGTGTGCTTAAACTATCAATTCATGTCTGGTTTTTGTTGAAAGCTCATTCCAAGGTGGAAAGCCTTTTGCCGGGGGACTATCGTGGGCTGGCCCTTCGGGAAGTTCATGCTGGCTGTGGTAAGCTTAATGTCGCAAGCTAGACAACGAGTCGGCGTGGCGTTGCGTCTCTTTACAACCAGGCTGGCATAGCAAATGTTCACAAATTGGTACTGGGGAATCGGTGGATGAGTAAAGTGTTTATAGCAGAATTGGCAAACGGCGCTTTGTCATAGTAAGCTGTTAATACTTGAAAACGCGAAAGACTAGGGCACATGTCATGTCCGGAAAATAATTAATTTTTATATGGTGATAATGGCGATTGAATTCTGCATGAAATGATTGAAAATAAGGGTTACTCAGTAGAAATCTTGGGGGCAGAGAGTCTGGAAACTGGTTGATAAACTTAATTATATTCCAAAAACCACTGGACTTGAGAAAGTAACTCCTAATAGACATGTCGGCCCTATGATTCTGCACTTCGGCAGTTTCGATGGATGTGAGTCCTGAGAATGCGTCTGTTGAGAGTTCATTTTGAAAGTCCATGATACCTCGCCATGGCGCAAGTAGAGTTAAACCAAATAGGTAGGCATCTACTATAAACACTGGACCACTACTGTAGTAGGATCTGCCATTGATTAATATCGAATTCATTAAAATTTTTTTATAAAAAATAAGGCAATTTCCATTAGATAATTTGTCTACCCCTCTACGGTACATGGCAACACATAAAAGCCCAATTTTAAATAATAATCTAGAATAAATCTAGAAAAACATTGCAATTTTTCTCTTCACGGTAGCATTTAACAGGCAATGAAAGTAGTTTTCAGAAAGTACTAAATTTTCAAGGGTAGACCCAACTTAATTTAGAGGTGGGTGAAACTACTGGTACTACATTTTTGAAGAAGTTCCTTCCAATCTTCTTCAAAAATATAACAATAAAAAAGTCTACTTAGGTGACCATCCAATGTGACGATAGTTCTATGCCTCAATGTTTGTCAATAAATTAAAAATTATTTTTTTTTATGAAAAAAAAAAAACAGTGGTTAGTGACTGGACATATGAATACCGCAAGTTTGTATCCCTTAGATTCCTCTCTAATAACTTCACATGATGTTTTCTTGAAGTTGGTAAGCAAATAAATCATTTTAGCTTAGCGGGAATTGCTGACAGACGACCAAATGCCCAAAAGCGCCATCATATTTTTGATGTATTTTGGTTCTTCGGGTTGACCAACTTGAAATTAATTTGCTTGAGACATTAAAAGGATACAAAATTTATTTTTAATATTCATTTCCTTAATTCTTTCTCTAGCAGATAAATTATTCTGCTGTAATATATATCTAATATATAAAAATCTCGTGTCACGGTGTTAGTGTTTAAACTCCTCCGAAACGGCTGGACCGATTTTAATGAAATTTTTTTTATACATTTGGTAGATATGAGAATAGGTTATAAAGTACTTTTCACCTTCCTAACTGCGAGGGGCGTGGCACTTTTCAAAAACAAAAATTTTCGGTTATGCTTTCGTCTATGAATCACACATAAACTAAATTTAGTACGAAGTTATTATTGAGACGTGCCATTTGATTGTCAAACTTAAGCGATCCTTGGAAAGGGGGCATGGCACCGCCCATAAAATTCAATTTTTTCATATCGAATAGATTTGGAACTAAATGTCGATAACAATGAAACTCAGTATAAAATAACTGATTGGCCAGGTTGTTAAATTAAAATACAGGCATGGGCATTGGATAACGGGGCGTGGCTCCGCCCACACAATTCAAATTTTCGATACAGAATAGCTATGCAAGTAAAAGTCACAGAACATTTTAACTCAGAATGGAGTTACTATTTTATGGTGTCCTACTACTGGAAAACTAGATGCAGCATTGTACAAGGGGTTGGCTCCGCCCATAAAAGACACATTTTTTAAATTTAATCGCTTTGGAAATAATAGTCACAGATCAAAGAAACTCGGCTTTTAGTAACTATTTGGTGATATACACTACTAGGAAATACTCGCAAGCTAAAACGGGTATTGGACAAAGGGTATGGCCTATAAAAGACAATATTTTATATTTAATAGCTTTGGAAATAATAGTCAAAGAATATTGAAACTCAAAGTGGAGTTACTATTTATTGATGGCATTCTATTGGCAAATTGGAACAGGCATTGGGCAAGGACGGAAGCAACGCACCGGGTACCAGCTAGTATACATATACATTAGAGTGTATCGAAAATCTGACCCCCAATTCCGGTACCAAAATTAGATAGTACATGAAAAATCCTTTCGATTGGTGTACTTTATTTTTATTTGAACCAATTTTGGTGTTCCCCGAAATGCATTTTTGTGCAGTTTTTATGAACTTTTGTACTGGAGACCCATTTTTGGTTGATTTAAAAAGAAAATCAAGCTTATCAATTAATTCCTTTCATATAAAAACACAGAACTGCAAATTCTCATCCCTGTTGACAAATGCTCTGTCGAGATAGAACAGTTTTTTTCAACGTGAATCTACTTGTTATTTAATATTTGATATGTTTTTATTTTTGTATGAAAGTATTTTTAAGCTTTTAGCAAGTTATAGCATATTAAGTTCGTCACAGAGGCGTCAGTGGCTGCCGCTTCTGCAGAACGAAGAAAAGGAATAATGTTTTCTATGTTGGAGGGCCGTTCAAAAAGGCCGAAATTCAAAACAAAAAGGGATTGTTAGTCCTTTGCAGGATCTAAAAAACATTGTTGTTATCATTTGGTTAACTGTAATAGTTTAAAAAATACGTAACATCTGCATTAAGCAATAAAAAAAAACAAAAGTTTAAAAAAACTTTCATACAATAAATAAAAACATATCAACTATTAAATATTAAAGTAGATTCACGTTGAAAAAAACTGTTATATCTCATCAGAGCATTTGTCAACAGGCATGAAAATTTGTAGTTCTGTGTTTTTATATTAAAGAAATTGATTGATAAGCTTGATTTTCTTTTTAAATCAACCATAAATGGGTCTCCAGTACAAAAGTTGATAAAAAATGCACAAAAATGCAATTCGGGGAACGTCAAAATGGGTTCTAATAAAAAGAAGTACACCAATGGCAAGGCTTTTTCAAGTACTATTTCATTTTGGTACCGGAATTGGGGGCAAGGTTTTTCCCATACAAGTCGATACACTCTAAAATACATATATAAACATCTTAATATATAAAAGACAAGCGTCCTGCTCCGTGCTCTATATCACTCAAACTGTTATGGTCGTTATTGCTATGCTTTTTAACATGTTCAGCCTGGACCAAAACCTGTTATAAAATTATCCAATTGAAATCTTTGTACGTACTATACTTTTTAAAACCTGTTAAGCCTGGAACAAAAACTGTTCTAAAATGATCCATTTGAAATATTTGTACTTACTATACTTTTAAGAACCTGTTCAGCCTGGACCAGAACCTGTTCTTAAATTATGTATTGGAAATCTTTGTACTTGAAAACTGTCGTCATTTTCCTCAACTACAATACATCAAACATCATGTCTTGCTATTACAGAGCTTCTTAATAACCAGAACCAGAACCTATTCAGTCTGCATAAGCTGAACAACAATTATTACATTCAGAGCGTGTGTTGTCAGTTGGAATTGCGAGAACTAAATTACAATGTTCGGTCTTCTGATCCAAGTTTTAGCGATTGGCTACTCAAGTTAGGATACGGAGATCTTACGAATGATCATTTTGTTTGTAAAGGTTCGCTTATTAACCCAATTTCAATGGCTTGGCTAGAATAATCGTGCAAAAATTTTTTTTGACCTAATATTCCCATCATTTAGGCTATAAAAAGATTAATAAAATATTCCTATGATTTTTACATGAGCTGCTTTGTTTTTGAAGCTCAACTAAAATAACCGGAGACCAATGCAAATGCGTTGATTATAATGTTATTATAATGCTATTATTAAAAAACAAAAAAATTAAACTTTGCACACAAATTTAACCACTTTTTTTTTGCAAAATTTATTAACACGCGTTATAAAAATATGTTTGGCTTCTGTTGGGCATAAAATCAAAAATCTAACTAAGTTAGACTTTTATATCTCCCTAAAATTATTTTTGTGATGTTGGCACAACTTCATTTCATAGTACCAACCTATCTGATTTTAGAAAAAACGTTGGAAAATAAATAAAAAAAAATATTTTTCAAGTGTCCAATATAATGGACAAATCCATTGAAAAGGTTAAAGAGATTTATGGCAATACTTTGACACCGTATAACATCAACCGTTATTCCAAAATTGTTATTCTGTGCCCAAAAAATTCCGATGTGAACGAAGTCAACGAGCAAGTTCTAAATATTTTAGTTGGTGACACAGTGACAGATCTGAGTACGGACTAAATTGCAGACAGTGATGTTAACGTTAAACAAAATTACCCTCCCGAGTTTTTGAATGAATGTTGTCCTTCAGGAATGCCACTGCATAACTTACAACTCAAAATTGGAAGTATTATAATACTTCTTCGAAATTTAAATACGAAAATAGGTCTCTGAAATGGAACGCGGTTAGTTGTGAAAAACCTGAAAAATAAATTAATCATCGCACAGGTATTGACAGGCACTGGGGAACATGAAATAGTTTTCATACCTAGAATTGATCTGTCCCCGACAAACACAGATTTGCCTTTCACTCTCCGGCGGCGACAATTTCCCGTTAAACTGGCCGGTTTTCAATGACCATAAATAACTTGCAAGGCCAAATATTGCAAAAAAGTAGGAGTTTTTCTAAAAAAACCGGTATTAAGTCATGGGCAGCTTTATGTAGCCATGTCTAGAGTTCAGCGGGCTGATGATGTAAAACTACGCTTTATAGATGGCAAGGGACAAAGTGAATTGGTTAAAAATTCTAAAAAATTATTTACTTGAAATGTTATATATATAAGGAAGTTGTATCAAAATAATTTAATAAACACGTTTTCAAATAAAAACCCTTGTATATAAATCCTATACATTTTTTTTCGTTTTTGTACTCTAAATGGTTTCTTTCCGTCGTAGGACGGGCTTTTACACTAGTAAATATATAAAAAAATCAATGTATTGACGCAAATCTTTATGTGGACTGATAGTTCGGTTTCTACTTTCAGTCACTGCAGCAATATTCTCATAATAATGGGCTCTATGAACTTTGGTTGAATGATGAATGTCCAATAGTGTAAAATTGGTTCGATATTAACATTAACATTCTCTAACTGATGACTGATTTTGGTAGTAAGTTTCCACAATTAATAAACGTTGTTAAGGAGTAAGTCTACGAGTATTCTTTATTGACTCGTATTGAGTATTGAGCACAAACGTCATATGGACAAGCCATTTGGCACATAACAGCTGTCAAAACAACCCAGTTGAAAAAGGGACCTCGTATTAGATCACCCTTTACTAGTATACAAATACTGCATATATATGCAATATGAATAGTAATTTCAATAAACAAATTTACAAATTTTCAATATGTAAAACACAGTCTTGAAACACCGTTTCAACCATCACATTCACTGAAGAAACACCTCTTTTTTAACCCATAACTAAAATATTTCTAGTAACTTAAATACACATGAAAATTAGTCAACACGTCGTATGAGTAACATTTAATTTAAAATTGCTAATTCTAAAACTAAAAACAAATAAACAGTTTCTAATTACAACCTACATATATATAATTGCAACAGAAATGCAACAACCTATAAGTAGTCGTTATTAGCTAGCATCAATGAATATTTTAATTAAAATTAGGTAAACGTGGCGTATGAGTAACATTTAATTTTTCAATTGCTTTTAATGAGTTTTCAAATGTATTAAAAGTTAAATTTTACATTTAAATTTTGCAATATTACTTTTCAAGCACGCACAAAAACACACACACACACGCACAAACACACATAGACATGACCACAACATCCCAATACCAACCACTTCAATCGAATGAGTTGCAAGTTTTGTAAATTTTTCAAATTAAATATTTTCCTTCGATAAGTTGGGGTGAAAAATTTATATAAAAGCCAATCAAACTAAAATGACTTTGCAATTAATTGTGTGGCTTCATGTAGAACAGACAGATAGTTTTAATAACAACAATATTATGTATGAAAACACCAACACTTACACAAACACTCTATCAAGCATACACACACACGCATGCAAACGCTGCTGCCAGCCAAAGTGGGTGTAGCTTTTTATAGTATGTCCTTGTTTAGTGCTTCAAAGTTGGTTGCTTGGTTGGTTGAAGTGTTGGTTGGTTGTTTGTTTGCAATAGACAAGGCCAAGGCACACAATCTAATAGAGGTTTATTGCGCGTTAAGCGGCAAAAACAAAACAATATCCTAAAACAATTTGTTTTTGTTTTCAAATCACCAAACTTTGACCGTTTTTATTCAAACAAGCAAGAAAACTAGCATAAACAAAGTACAAAAAAAAAAACAACTAGCTAATTTATGTATAATCAAAAAAGCACTGAAATAGAAACACTAAACCGAGCACATCTTTCGATAAACTGTATTTTTATTTTTTATATTCTTCAGTTTTTTCTTCTTTTTCAAGAAACTGGACTTTCTCGTGGACTGACAGCTTGCCTATTATACACTTTCATTTTGCTCATAAGTACAACTTAAACCTCAAACTTAGACATCATTTTTAGGCTGGCAACTGTCAGCAACAAATTTTGTTTATGAATGTTGTTGTCATTTCTGTTGTGCGCTTAAATGTGTGCTGTTTTTATGTGCTATCTTGTGTTTTTGTTATTTTTTTCACTTGCTTGAGTTTTGCTTTTTGCTGTTTTACGGCTATGTATTTCTTTTTTGCTTTTATTGTTTGTCATGGTTGAAGGTCAACAATTTTTGTTTGCGTTGCTAATCATAATTGTTTTGTTATATTGATTTCTCTACAAGTTGTTCACTTATATTTTGGAGAAACAAACAATTTTTTAAATGTTTATAAATGTTGTAAAACATTTAAATAAATTATTAAACATTTATTTATAAAAAATAGTTAAAATAATATTATAAAAATACAGAATGTAAATTTTGTGTTAAAAAAATGTATGCCTGAGTGCTTTGCAAATTGAGTACTTTAGTTAAACTTAGTAGCAATTCTGTGTCGACAAGGAATAACAGCTAAAATCATTTTCAAAATTTCAGGAAAGCCTTTTTAATATTGAAATTGCTACCTAATATCAGGGTACCCAGACTTTTGTTGATTAGATTTGATGTTCACAAAGATTTTATTTTTATGGTACAATCATATAAATTTGCGTACTAGTGTATTTCTTTGCGAAAAACCCGCTATGAAAGTAATAACCTCAATTTGTCCTAACTCGACTTTAGCGGTTATTCCTTGTCGACACAGAATTATAATAGTTTTGAAAATATTTGCAATAAAATTGAGGTATTGTTTGTAGCATGAATAATTTATAGCCTTTGGAGTTAGGAAAAAAAAAATTAATAATTTTCACAATTTATTTGCATAAAATATATTAACGGGACTTGATTTATTTGTCTGACACCTTACCTTCAAATCCTCTAATGCGATATTTTGACAATTAAGAAAATGGATGATTTGGTATCAAACTATCTTCACAACTTCACTTTAATTGCTCAAAAATGTTGAATTTTATAGGTGCTTTATTATTGTTGATGTTTTTAAAGGTCTGTCTCTATTAGTGTTATCAGATTTATATTCAGACAAAACGGTACAAAATAAAAATTTTTGTGATTTCGAAAATTTTTACGGAACAATTATTGATATCCTCAACATCATTTTAGTTGTGAAAAAAATATTTGCCATGGAACAAATTATTTAAAATTCAAGTTTTACAAGTATTGCCAAAAAAAAAATATGTGTGTGGCCGCCACGCACGATGCAAATGAAACTTTAACCCAAAAATGTAGAAAGTTTTTAATTTAGTCTTGCTAAAAAAAGTCTCATTTCATATAAAGCCATGAGAAGGTTAAATTTATTTTAAAAGAGCGAAAGTGCTGATCTTCAAGGTCACGCGTCATCAAAGAAAGCAAATAGTAGGGTAAGACTTCCCATTTCAGCGTTCCAAGGTATGTTTCGACCGGCTGCGTAATGCCATGTTCACACAGAGAGTTTAGTTTGCGTTTCCAGTACAAAGTTGCGTTTTGCCCTTAAACTCAATTTAAACGCTGGCGTTTCCAGTACAATTTTGCAGGAGAAAACGCAACTAAACACAACTTGTTTTCTACGTTTACCAAAACTCAATTTGATACATGCCTACAAGTATGCTAGTGTTTTGATAAAAACATTCGTTCAGTTAGATTTTAGCTGTGTTCGATTCGATTGAACGATAAAAAATGCCAACAACAGCTGATTCTCAATTGTGCATGTTTCTATTTGTATTTTATTATTAACAAAAATAAGCCAAAAAACAAATAAAATAACTTGGAAAAGTTTAGAAGATGAGGGTTTCTCATCAGTCAGCCATTATGGGCCAAAAAACGCTGAGTTTTGAGCGAAATTCTAAAAATTGGCGATCATTTCAATCCACCGTAAACTCAATTCTGCCGACGCATCTCTGTGTGAACAGCTGCATTTAAACTCAAACGAAACGCAAACTAAACTCTCTGTGTGAACATGGCACAACATGTGGCTCAGCGTTGTCATGTTGCAAAATTACCTTGTTGTGCCTTTGATCGCACTCTGGACGGTTAAAATCTTTGTTGATGAATTCATCTGTAAGTTCAGACACAAACCATTATTTTATAATTTTTTTCCTTCCGAACACCTTATGAATTCTAATTTATAAGGTTTTGCAAACACCTAGTTTCAACTTAATTCACCTAATTCACCTAATTGGCCTAAATTCACCTCAATTCGCCGTTTCATTTGTTTCATCGTTTTAACTACCAGTTTCGTTCGCCGTATGTTCTATACGTGGCTAAAGAAGTTTCACTTCAAAAATTACATATAAAAATAATATTAAACAAGAAGAAAATAACTTTGAGAATAATATTTTCGGTATATTTTTTTATCATGATTGCCATTTGGCCTCGGTGGTCGAGCGACAAGCTTACTTGACTGTCAATCCATAAGCCCCGGGTTCAAAACACGGACTGTCTATGTTAGTACAATTTTACCTGTTTCATTTCTTTCTTCAATCCTTTCGTCAATTAAAATTCAAAAGTTTTAGCTGATGGTAGAGAAGTTATTAGAAGGGATTGTTTAATAAATTCAATGAACTACGACCATAACGATCCGAATTGCTTTTAGCTGTTACTACATGATCATTTCAAAAAATGCGGATGAATAACATCACCAGACCAGCAGCAAAGGAAGGAGGTCTTTCCGCTGGAGTGAACGTCTAGAGAGAGTGAAAAATTTGAAGCATAAATGTCTGAAGACATGTTTTTAATAATATTTAAACATAATTTTACACAAATAATTTTTTTTTATGGGATTAAGATACCATACTTATATTTGTTATTTAAATATTTGTTTACAAAACTACCCTGTAAACACTTTCAATCGCCTGAGAATCTACAGCGAATCGCTTCGAGGGTGAAACAATCTTGACGAATCACCAAGAAGAGTCTTAAGAGGAGTTTTTATCTATTGGCCGGGAAGATTCGCCTACGAATATCCGAGAAGAGTCTTAAGAGATTAAGTTTAAATTCTCAAGTTTCGCCACGAAAAGTTACATGCGACTCGGCAGAAGGGGTATTAAGTGATTCGCAGATAACAGTGGCAAAATATCGCTTTTAGGGGTCCATAGAGGTTTGTTGTAAAGCATCGTTGTTGAAATTTAAAAAATTTAAACCTTAGACCAAACATTTTCTAAATCAAATGCATAAATTTCAATGTATTGATGCAAATCTGTAATTAGAATGATAGTTCGGTTCCTACAATTAATTGTTTAAAAATTATTTCCTTCAAATGTTGCCCACGATTCGCTCTTAAATGGTCCATTCTGGGTTCAATTTTCGAAAACTTTTTCAAGCCTATCGGCCGGTGTTCCTTAAATAATACGAATTATGTTGGTTTTTAAAGCCTCTATGCACTGCATCTATGCGTCTAAGCTCTATGCACTCTGGTTGAATGATGAATGTCCAATAGTGTAAAATTGGTTCGAAATTTAGTGATGGTGTTACAAATAGTGAACTCAGTTGAACACTCATAACGACTTAAATAATTGTGTCTACAAAAATTCAAATTTTGAAGATTACATGGAGAAAATTAATTGCTTGTGATTCATGCATAGTCGACTCATAAATGTATATGCTCCTATTATATTTCAATTCATACGACTTAACTCTTAGATTGTGGCTTTAACTCAAGTGTGCTGGTATTCTTATGCACCATTCTTGAATAGCCTGGCACATAAAGTTATGCTTGGCACATGGTTACTATTTGCATACACCACAATCAACAATTCACGTGCTAAGGTCTTCTGGCTCATGAATTTTGAGAACTATTGCATAGCCATATTTTTTTGTGAAAAATTATATCACATTTTTCTAAGCAACTATTGCATGAATCATGTTTTATATTTTTACAAATATTTTGTTTATAATTCTATATTGCAATAGGAACATAGAAATTCATTGTCATATGTTGGTTCATAACCAGGCTAAAATTAAATAACAAATACAAAAATCTATGTGTTCTTGTTCGAATTTTCTGACAGTTTTTGAGATGAGCAGTAGACCGGATCGAAATTTATATTCCGCCGGTCGGGGTCTCAAAAGTTAGAAGAACTCATTAAAATGATTTCTGCATACTTTTTTTTCAAATCGAAGAAAAACCGCCGAAGCAATTTTGATTCTCCTGAAGGTCCTTTTTGGTAAAAAAAACATGTTTTTTACTTGTAACTTTTTATTTTTCACACAACGCATACCCAAATCTTCTTAAATGTTAAATTTCTTACTCATACTAACATTTGACATACAAAAATTGTTAAAATTTTGTTTCATTATAACTCTTATTGACCATCAAAAATTGAACTTTTTGCTATTTTTAAAAAGGCATTTTTTTAAAATAGCTGTAAAAGACACATATTTTATTAGATTTACGTGGAATTGTTATTGTTGGAAAGGTATTAAGTTCTTCTTTTTTATGTGTATCGTTATAATCAAAACTGTATGCGAAAACTGACAGAATGTGAGAAATCGACTTTAGAAATCTGATAAAATGAAGCATTTCTTATTTATACAAAAAATTAATTTAATTTGTTCACTGCTTTATCGTCCAGTTTTCGATAAATTTTTCTTTTTAATCACATAGCTTTGATTAAAACGATACACAGACCGAAAGAAGAGCTTAATACCTTTACAACAATAACAATTCCACGTTAATCTAATAAAATATGTGTCTTTTACAGCTGTTTTAAAAAAATGCCTTTTTAAAAATAGCAAAAAGTTCAATTTTTGATGGTCAATAAGAGTTATAATGAAACAAAATTTTAACAATTTTTGTATGTCAAAATGTTAGTATGAGTAAGAAATTTAACATTTAAGAAGATTTGGGTATGCGTTCTGTGCAAAATAAAAAGTTATTAGCAAAAAACATGTTGTTTTTACCAAAAAGGACCTTCAGGAGAATCAAAATTGCTTCGGCGGTTTTTCTCCGATTTGAAAAAAAAGTATGCAGAAATCATTTTAATGAGTTGCTCTAATTTTTGAAACCCCGACCGGTTGAAATTTTTTGTATCCATATAAGAATGATCCGGTCTAATGAGCAGTTCTAAAATATGTTTTACTACAGTTAATTTATCGTTAATTTATTCATTTATTAATTTATTAATTTATCTTTGGTGCTTGAAAATACTGACAAAAATTTTGTTGCGAAGAAATTGAAAAATTTGAGAAAGTCATGCTTTAATTTTCAAAATAGAGAAAAATAATTATATAAAAACAAAAATTTTATGACAACTGTCACTTTTCACGTCAAAATAAATAGGCAGTTCAATTAAATTGTCGTGAAAAATGTTGCAAGAGAAATGTTGCTAGTATTTTTCACAGCGTAACAGAGTACTTTTTTGACGAACATGTGAAAATGTTCACATATATTTCTCAGCTTTAGGCTTTTGTATGTAGATTCGATTGAAATTTCACATGAAACTGAGCAGAGTACTTGGTTTTACCAACATCTCAGTAGAATTGTGATAGGCTGGCAAGCGGAGCACGTAGTTTCATACCATAACTGTGTAAGTATCAACATTTTATATTTAATTATTACATTATTAGGATTCCAATTCTATGTCACAATAGCTGCTTAAGCCTAGTACTCTGTTCAGTTTCATGTGAAATTTTACTCATTTCCACATACAAAAAACAATAGCTGTGAAATATGCAAGAAAATTTTCACAACATGTTCATCAAAGTTGTACTCTGTTCAGATGTGAAAAATACTTATATTACATATAACATATCTCTTGCAACATTTTTTCACGACAATTTAATTGAACTGCCTTTTTACTTTGAAGTGAAAACTAACAGTTGTAGAACATTTTTTGTTTTTATATATTTATTGTTCTCTATTTTGAAAAGTAAAGCATGACTTTCTGAAAGTTTCGCAAAAAAAGATTTGTCAGAATTTTCACGCAACAAAAAAATGAAAGTTGAGAGCAAAATTTCACACAAACGAACAGAGTACTAGGCTTAAGACAAAAATAACCTCCGAAATAAGATGCACTTGCATCCAAAAATATGTTGTCTAAAACGTAATATTTCATTTTATTTAAAAAATAATTATTTGAAAAAAATGTTGCTGCCCTCGACTGGGTTTGAACCCAGGCAGTTGAGCGTTTAAAGCAAACAAGCAAACGTGGCTAAACTCAAAGTCAGGAAATTGTGATTCAATTTCAGATATAAGGTGTACGTTCGTAACAAAATTATATCATTTAAGAATTTAAGTGCAAGTAACCACGAATCATGCGATCATAAGTCATATGTATACCTCGGATTTTGCATATTTGCATATTTTTGAAGAATTAAGATAGATAAATTCTGATGACACCAAAGTTCGTTTCATTGAAAATAGAGTGGAAAACGAAATGCATATTTTAAATTTTTTTGCATATTTGCATAAAATGCATATGCATAATATATGCCAAAAATATGCAAACTATGCAAAATATATGCAACATATGCAAAACATATGCAAAATATGCAAAAACTTCCTATGTTAAACAAAACGAAAAATAATATAAAAGCTACTCAGAGGATTGAGTAGAAAGATATTGAAATTTTATTAATTGTCAGATATTAAAGCAGAGCAAATGAAACGTAATACATACGATATTGTATAGGTTTACAAATTATTCAATCTCTGCAAACATTTGGAAGACGATTAGAAGATAAGATCATTTGACCACGCGCTAGCGATTCGCCTAAGGGATCTTTGGAAGATGGATCGCTTTTCGATCGCTGAAGCGATGAATGCGGAATTCTCGAAGAATTTCAAAATCTCTCTTCGCTCTTTCCGGCAATCGTTGGAAGATGCATCGCTTTTCGATCGCCTAAACGATGAATGCGCGATTGACAAAAAGTATTCAAAAGCTTCCTGACGTTAATTCCGGCTATCGTTGGAAGATAGATCGCTTTTCGATCGCCCAAGGGATGAATGCGCGATTCAAAAAATCTTAAAAATCTTCCTTCGCTCATTCCGGCGATCGTTCGAAGATGGCTATTTAAAAAGCTTCCAAAATCTATCGTTGAAATAAGAAGCAGGCTCTGAAAAATCATTTCAATTATTCAGAAATTTTAACTTCTAAGCAACTTCATGGAACTGCTAGTTCAAACTTGCAACAAATTGAAACGTTCAACAACTTTGCAACAAATCGCTGATGACCTCTAAAAGTGATGTCTTGGCCACTTGACATGTCTTGTCAGCGAATCGCTTTAGGCTCTTTCTGCCGATTCGTGAGCGAATTCCTGTCGAATCGCTTAATACTCTTCTCGGCGATGCGTTGGCGAATCTTCCCGGCGAATCGCTTAAGACTCCTCTCGGCGAATCGTTCACGACTCTTCCTAGCGAATCGCCTAAGCCTCATCTCGGCGATTCGTCGGCGAATCTTCCCGGCGAATCGCTTTTACGGCCTCAGCTGATTACATTCGGCGATACCCGGAAGACTCTCAGAAGAGCTCGCGATTCGCTGGAGATTCTCAGGCGATTGAAAATGTTTTCAGGGATATAATTGCTATCACAAAACATAACCATAATTTTCTCTAAATTATTTATTAAGAGGCTTTGGCGTTTCCTTCTAAAAACCATTTTGTAAGCGGAAAAGCTTCTCTCAACGTCACAGGAAATAATTGGAGCAAATTTTTATTTAATGATTTTTACATTTGTGACGGTTTCAAGTCCAGAACACATCTTCATCTTTGAGATTTAAAATATTATTTATTTTTGAAATGATATTAAAATGTGGATTTATTTTCAAAATGGCTTAAAATATCTTTTTTAAAACCAGTCTAAAATCACCAGTTATGTTGTGAACTATATTTTTAGCTAGTGGTAGACCCTTCGCTTCCAAGGAAGTTAATTTTTCGGCAACTCTCTCAAAATTTGATTTAATATATATAAAATCCCGATATAGGTGGGGATTTTTTATCAGCTTTATTGCTTGCTTTATAGATTCAGCATCTTCTGGGTTCGGTGTTTCAAGAACCTAAAATGCAAATTTAGAATTTTTTCTTTACCAAACTGAAGTAAATGCATATCGTCGTTGTGGGCCCATTTTAGTTGTTTTGTCGACCAAAAATAAATTTCTTTTTTTTTTTCTTCATTTACCAAAGCGATGGTAAAGCGTTGGAAAGGGAAATCAATGTAAAGTGGTACATATATATAATATATTCTTCTGCATTGCTCGCAGATTAATATTTAACGATTGGAATTCAATATTTTGATGAAATTCGTTTGCATATATTTTGCATATTTTGCATATTTTTTGCATATGTTGCATATATTTTGCATATTTGTGGCATATTTTTTTGCATATTTTTTGCATATATTTTGCATATTTTCGATATGCTTTACAATTTGTTCTATTTGAACGCTAAAATGTCTAGATAAAAAGTTTGGTATCAATCTGATTAAAAATATGAAAGTATGCAAAATCCGAGGTCTAGTCATATGTAATGAATTGTGTTTTAAAGTTATGTGCTAAATGCTTTATTCTTGCGCTCAATTCTCTCGGTATATAATAATATATATATATTATCTATATCTCGGTATATATATAATAATCTTATAATTTATATGTACATATTTAAACGTAAATTTTAAATTATATGTACATTGTACAATTTCAATTTTATTTATATAAATGTTTAAATTTTGTATAATGCTAAAAAGCCTTACAATGCTTAGCAATTAAATAAATAATAATAATAATAATATATTTTTTTATATGTATTGTACTCTTTTTTTTAATTTTGGCCGCATTCGTTACACTCTGGGATGCGTTGTGAGAATGAGTAAAGAATGGCCAAGAAAATGTTCCGAGCCAGCAGAGAGGACAAGAAAGAGAGGATGACTGTGGCGAAGATAATTGCAAGACATAGAAAGCTATATAAGAATCATTGAACAGAGTTGATTGAAGACTTCTTGTCGAGAAGCCAATGCTCCATAATAGACTGTAAAGCCAAAATGATGGTGACGATAAAGCTTAAATTCAGATTTAAGTTACCCAATATCTAGGCTCATCTGGTTTCTTAGAGTATGCAGATATATTTTCAGTCTTGTATTGTATATTTCATACCCACATTAGCCCCAGAGACCCAAATTTTATATTCACGTATCCACCTTTTGCGAAAAATTCGCCTCTTCATTTAAGAAAATTTGCATTAAATGCTTGTTGCTGCAGTCTTTAATTCTTATGTGAGTTGGATTTTATATGGATGAAAACGCAATTCCATATTCAGAATACATCATAACGAGCCATATGACATTCTTGATAACCTGAGCGCACCGTGGTATTGATAAATTTGGGCCTTCAGCAACTTTTTTTTTAACAACTGCAATATTTTTGGTGGTCGATGCGCAAGCCTTACAATTCTGTGCCCGATCCAGTTTCTTCGAATTTCTGCACTATACTACAAACTGTTTCTCAGTAGAACGATTAAAACAACCATTATCTTCTCATGAAGATCAAAACATAGCTACGGGAGAATAATCATATTTATGGAATACTTTAACCATATTATTGCATTGTTTAATAGAATAACGTTTTATATTGCAAAAATAGAAAATCTTTATTAACACTAACACTCACTTGGATGATATAAACATGTGACAGCTGTCAAGTACCAGGGCTGAACTTTCTAAAAGACGAAATGGATAGCGCTGTATTAATTCAAAGAGTTTTACAAACACAATAGCGCAACTTTCGAACAAAATTAAGTTTAACAAAATAGTAAAACCTATTAAAAGCAGTCAATCAACTATATTACAAAAAAAAAATAAACAACATAAGACCAAAACGTTGCTAGGCGAAACAACAAGTGAAAGCACAGGAACAGCCAAACAAAATTTGTAAAGTCGACAACAAAGCAACTCCACTTTCACTTCACTATAAGTTTCCGTTTCCGTGCAGAAATTTTTTGGTGTATTTTTTGTTGTAAGGCCACAAAATGAAGTTGAGATCAAGAAAGAAACGAATTTTATACGTCAAAGTAACACTAGTAAAAGTATACTAACGTAATTCTGTAGAATTTTACAAAATTGTCGACGTAATCGCCTTAGGAAGAAGGAGTGGGGGGGGGGGGGGAGGGGAAGAGGAGAAAAGTAACAAATAAAGTGACGCAGCGTGTTCAACACAGAAGCTGGCGTAAGAAGACAGCGCGTTGAGCTGTGGAATTTTTAGATTAAATCCTTTTTTATTTTATTATTTTTTTTTTTTTTTAGTTGGCTTTTGAGTTTTCTCACAAGCCAATGCTACAGCTAAATGTATATGTTGGAAAAAAATGTATTTGTAAAGCCAAATGTTAGTGTATGTTGCTGCGTATGTATGGCGTGTGCAAAGGATATTTGAAAGCATTTACTACAAACGGCATTTTTAGCTCTCAACTGAATACATTTTAACATCCTGCTGCAGCATCATACACATCACGCACACACACACACACACACACTCACTCACTCACACAAACACATACTTGACAATAATGACAATTTAATTCAGGGTCACTAATTTTTCTGCCGCAACGCACCGAATATAGCTTGACAAAGATGGCGGCGGCACGCTACACTTGAGGCAGGAAGTGGTAGGCAATTCAAGGAAATCGCATTGAACTGTGTTGAGTTAAGCTGTAAATAGTTTTTGATACATTTATTATTTTTTTTTTGAGCTTGTGCGTATGTTAGTGCGTGTGTGTGTGTGTAAGTCTGCCTTCAGCTTGCTTCATGCATAATTTGTTTGTCTGTTTGTAAGATGCGTGAATAAGTTATAAACCCTTTTTTTTTGCTGTTGCTTGCTTGTGGCATGAAATGCGCCAGCCACTCAACTCAGCATCATCATCAACAGCCCCAACAGCCTCACCAGCACCAGCATTCATTGGCCATGATGGGTTGTTATTTTATCCTTATGTCAGTCATGCAGCTCAATATTTGGTTCTACGGTGCTCAAAGTGTAACAAAGTTGCTTGAATTCCATACAATGTGATGTGATGAGCCGATAACTATTTTGATCTGTTCCAGTTGACACTTTTGGCCAAGTCGGTCGTCTACATGTTACGAAGTCTTCTTGTTTGCATGTACGTGTGTGAAATTTCGAGTATGTATGTGAATGTGCGTGGCTTGGTTTAGCATCTGGGTCATCGAGAGGACGTTGCGCTTGAGAAATTTGATTTGATGTTAATTCCTGCGAGTGTGTTTTGATTAATATTAATGAGCAAACAAAAAAAAAAAAACAAAAAAAAAAACAAAATAAAGAAACAGTGTAGATTGGCAGAAAAATGTTTCGAAAGCTAGTAGCAGAAAAAAACAAAACACTTTCGTTGTTGTTAAATATATGGCAAAAATAGAAAACAAGTCTAGCAGAAAGTTTGCTGGTTGTGTTAACGTGCTAACATTAAATCTTGTTGTTGCTTTTTTATTTGTTCTTGAGAAAAAAAATTCACACATAGCATCCAATCGATCATAAGACAAAAATAAATAGATACTGTTTTTTTCACAAAATATATTGTAGTGCCCAATAATAAGACATGCTTGATTTGTTATCATAAGATTTTCATCAGCAGCGTGTTTTATTATTCATCAATAATTATACGCTACTAAGCCGTTAACAGTCATAAATCATTGGTTATCATTTATCTGTTAAAACAAACAATTTTTTTTGTTTTTTTTTGTTTTTAAGAATTCGTTATTGATAACATATTTTTTTATTAAATAACGCATAAATTTATGCACTGCATAATGTTAGAAAATTCAATTTCTTAAATTGAATTTTATAGCATTTTTCAAGTTAGCATTTAATCGAAATTCCTTGAATTTTGTTAAATTTTTTATAGAGCGACAAATGTATTTATATAAGCACTGCTACTCGTTTTTTGTTTTGTATATATTTGTCTAAAATAGATGCCAGAAAATATGCTATGCCTGAAAACTTTTCCATTTTGCTAGGTTTATTTCTTTGTTTAGTTGTTTTTCTTTGGATTTTTGCTTGTACAACTGACTACAAAGACGTGATCGACATAACTTAACCTTTTTTTATTTTGTAGTTTTTTTACTTTTTGTATAACATTTTGCGATGCCTTTATGACGGTGTTTGTTATGCTAACGGTAACCGCCTGAATGATGACACGAAAAAACAGCAACACAAAAATTTAAATTTTGTGACAAAAATAATTCAAAATACGAATGCATTTATTGTGTTAGAGTGTCTTGTGAAGCTAGAGACAGAGATAAAGAAGATGAGAGAGAAAGTAAATTGTATAAGAAGTTAGTGCCCGTGTTTAGATAAAAAACAGCTAGTTCATCCTTGACAGCATTGTCAGGAAGTAACAAGTTTGCTACAACAACAAAGTTATTTGCAAAACAACCAAGCAGACTAGACCATAGTTTTGTCAGACGCTTTTGCGACTCATCAGTACTCTCTGTGCTTTCTGAAGTCCACGAACTTTTAAAAGCTCATAAGTGCAACTGCCGCAAAACCAAAATGGAATTACAATTTTTTATATATAATAGATTTGGAAATAATGCTCAAAGAATATTGAAACTCAGAGTGAAGTTACTCCACCCACGGACACGCCCATTTTCAATAATATTATTTTTTTTTTTGAAAGAGTAGATGTAGGGTATTTCATAGTCGGCCTAGACCGACTTTAGACTTTCTTTACTTGTTTTATATTATTTTTAACTTTTATACTTATAAGTTTTTATACCCTAAACCTGAAAGGTGAGGTTATATTAACTTTGTGCAAACGTTTGTAACGCATAGAACGAAGCGAGTCCGGTATAGAAAAGTATATATATTCTTGATCAGCGTCACCTCGTAAGTCGAGCAATTCATGTCCGTCCGTCCGTCCGTCTGTGTTTTGTACGTAAACACATGATAAGAAGAAGGATTTGAGATAATTGGCTGAAACTTGGTACACATGATCACATGAACCCAAGGACCTGCACTATTGAATATTTTTGGAATCCGCCCACGGACACGCCTACCTCTCATACAACGCAAAAATTGAAAACTGCATAACTCAGCTCATAATAAGCCTACAACAATAAAACTTGATATGTATGTGTTTTATATCAACAAAAACATGTTTTTGAAAAATGGGTATCATCCAGCCACGGACACGCCCTCCTCCCATACAACCCAAAAATTGAAAACGCAATAAATAAGCCTCTGTTTAACCTACAGATCTAAAATTTTCCACATATGTTTTTTTTAACAAAACAAAGATGGTTTTGAAAAATGAACACCATCCGCTCGCCGACACGCCTACCTCCCATACAACGCGAAAATTTAAAACTGCATAACTCAGCTCATAATAAGCCTACAACAATAAAATTTGATATGTATGTGTTTTATTCAAGCACAAAGACGTCTTAAAAATGGACGTTATCCGCTTACGTACACGCCCACCTCCCATACAACCCAAAAATTGAAAACGCAATAAATAAGCCTCTGTTTAACCTACAGAGCTAAAATTTAGCACGTATGTTTTTTATGACAAGACAAAGATGGTTTTGAAAAATGGACGTAATCCGGCTACGGACACGCCTACCTCCCATACAACCCAAAAAGTTTTAAACTCAATAAATAAGGTTATGTTTGTCATAGAGAAATTCAATTTGGTATGCATGTATTTTATACCAAAACTAAGGTGTGTTCAAAAATTGGAAGTAATCCGTCCATGAATACGCCCATCTCCCATAGCGAAAGCACAATAAAGGCATTAACTGTGAGCTACAGGAATAAAACTTGGTATGTGTAAATTTTTCATCAACATTTAAATGCATATTAAATATAGGCTTTATCCGCCCTTGGAGACGCCCATTTACAATAAAAATTTTTTGTTTTTGAAAAGTGGGTTTAGGGTATTTCATAGTCGGCCTAGACCGACTTTAGACTTTCTTTACTTGTTATACTTGTAATTGTTCAAATCCATGTTTCTATAGGCTTACACAGGCTTAAATAATGTTGGTTGTGTGGGAGATGAGCGTGTTTGTTGGCGGATGACATGTTTTTTTAGTAAACAACCTAGTTTTGATGTAACATACGGACATACTTAGTTTTATCCTTGAAATAAACGGTGAGAAGAAAATATTTCTTGAACTAAAACATATTTAACTTACTTTCGGCACGATAGTAAAAATGGTTAATTTTTTGATTAGTTAAAATTATATTGTTGTTAAAATAAGTTCCACACCAGTCTGCTTTATGTTTATACCCAAACTTTAAATTCAAAGACTATGCTTCAATGTGTGTATATGTGTGCGTGCAAGTATGTGGCTTATGCTTATTCACTGCAAAAATGCTCAAAACTATCAAATATTTCAGCGACTTTCAACAAAATCTTATATAAAAGGCAACTGAACTAAAGCAGCGGCAACTACTGCTTCGTCATAATGCTTAACATTTGCTAGTGTTGCTGCCTAAGCCTTGTGTCACTATGTTTGTGTGTGTTTTTGAATCAAGATTGCTGCTTTAAAGGTACTAAACGAACGCTGCGTGTTAAGTGTCACCAACGTCAGCAGCAACAACATGCCTTGAAGTGGCGATAAATCGCATCGCATGAGAGCGCGCAGCTTAAATGTGTTAATGTTGCATAGTTTCAGGCAGACTTGAAATTTGCTTTGGCTATAAAATTAAAAACAATCCAACGATAAAAGGATCACAAAAAAAGCCGCTAAAACTCCAACAAGGAAACACTGAAAGAAAGCTCAGAAGAAAAAAAAAAAAAAAAAAAAAATACCAAATAAAAGAGATTCATATAATGTACATGCATGAGTTTAATAGGCTTAATGGGCGTGGCAAGTGTTTTAAATGTGGCGCTACGCTTACTTAACGAGTACTTCAACTGAGTCACTGCTTGATGGATATCCTCTTAAGCTTCATAAATCCCGCCCCCACCTGCTTGTATCTCATTTTAAGTGATGCTACGCTGAGTGACTGACGCTAATGTATACGTTATGTTAATAAGCTGAATATTAAAAACGTTGCCAAAATTTGCTGCCTCAAAGCAAGACTTAATATTCGCCTTGCAAAAGCTTTGACGATGCATTTTTATACGATCTTGTTGTTGTTGTTGTTTTTGTTGTAGATGTTATTTTCTTGGCCCGCAACTCAAAATTATGCACAGTGTTTAAATTCGCAAAAGCATGCGATATACAAAATAATATAAAAAAAACAAGTTTATCTAGCCAAAGATAAATGAGATTTATTTTCCATTTTGTTGTGCAAAATGACATTTCCTCAAAATTTCAAATCATATATTTTTTTTTTTGCAAACTTTCTTTATACTGCTGCTTGTACGCAAGCAATAATGAGCAATTCTTTTGGCAAAGATTTCGATGCAGAAGGTTGACTTTTCATAGAAAAAAACAAAAAAAAAAAAAGGAAGAAATAAAAGAAATGCCGAAATTAACTTTGAAGTAAGGCACAATAATTTATGCCAACATAATATGGGAAATGTGCCAAATTGACAATAAAGTTGCGGTATAGTTAGATGTCTAAGTGAAAGTGATCTGATGTGCTTGTGACACATGAGGACATTATAAAGTGCTTTATGACCCAATCAAAATGACATCAAAGCAACAGATTTTGAATTTAATTAAAATAAAATTGAAAATTTATTCACCGCAAATTCCGGTAGTTTGTGCAAAACCTATTCATGTCGTATATAAATCAAATATACTGCACAAGTTTTGCTAATCAAAGTTCACAGGAAAAGTAATCAAAATGTTGTTATGTCAAAGTAGTAGCATAAACTATGTAAGCCCTGTGTTTTAAACAGACAATTTTGGAATTAAAAAAAAAAAAAAAATGTGTTATCTTTGTGGTGACTTTAAATAAGATGAATGTAGAAGACAAACCTAGAGTTTAACTTAGCAAAGTGTGTTTTAAAAATAGCTTGTCTATAAAATAAAATATATAAAAAAATCTTTATATGTTTATCGGCTTGCCAGTAATACCATTAGAATTGAACTCATTTTTTTTCAACTCAATTTATTTATAAACAGGACAATATATATTCTGTACCTGATATTTTCTACATTTCTACATTCTCGTTTGGAAACAAAATGGATATTTTATGAGATTTACTTGACTCTAAGTAGGTTAAATTTGATGAACACCAGTGTAGGATCTAAGAAGTTCAAGACGTAGCTTTCCAAAATCAGAACAAAAAATGTCAAAAATTTTGATGACTTTGAGAATAAAGGTATGATGCTCTGATTGTAAAATTACAAATAAAATATTAGGAAATTAAAAATAAATTGATAATTATAACATTGGTAGAATAAAGTGTAGCATACCATCAAAATTATTGTAAGTTAAGGTGCTCATATTCAACTAGAGTGCAGTAAATAAAGCAAAGTTTGTGCGTAGGGCTTGAAGCCCACCACATAAAAAAACATTTTTTTCTTAATGAAACCAATAAGAATCATGAGAAAAATTATTACCAAATCTGTTGACGACTACCGCAAACGAAAAACAGATAATGATTTACGGATATGCATCTGGAATGTCTGCACCATAAATTCGAATCATGGCTCTATCCAGCTGTTTGATATCTTGGAAAGATATAACGCTGAAAGATATAACACTCCAATCCAATAAATGCGATGGAAGAGAAAGGTTTGCTAAAGGCAGTCATATTGTGTTATCTTCTAAAGGCCATGCAAAGAAGTACGAGTTTGAATGCAAATCTGTAGTTGGCAAGAGAATACGACATCATGTCCTGCGATTCACTCCTGTGAATGAACGACTTGCCATTATAAAAGAAAAGAAGAGAAGAAAAAGATGACGAGACCAAAAATAGTTTTAACGAGCGCCTTGAAGGCAATGCCCCCGTCATGACATAAAAATCATGATTGGTGACTTGAACGCCAAGGTGGGTAAGGAAAACATATTTGATCCAAGAGTGGGAAAGTTCAGCCTCCACTGTTCAAAACACATCCAAGAAAGGAATCAGGTTGATTGACTTCACCTCTGTACGAAACATGGTTGCTAGCACTAGATTCAAGCATCTCAATATTCAAAAGACCACCTGCTTGTCCCCTAATCAAAAATCACGCAACCAAATTGATCATGTTTTGATTGACGGAAGGCACTCTTCTAGTGTATTACGTACGCACGATCCGCGGTGCAAACATAGACTCTGATCATTATCTTGTCGCAGCCAAAATCCGCACACGTATGTGTGCAGCTAAGAATGCGAGCAATCCTGCACATAGGCTAAAGCTAAACGTCGACAAGCCACAGTTAAAACGGACAATCAAAACTTTCTCTACTCGACTCTCTCTCCTGCTTTAGAAAGCACTCCTCCGATCGACGATATATGCGCACAGTGGACGCACATATCCCACTCTATGAGTATGGCTGCAGAAGAGTGGATGACTTGAAGTGTCGCCACGACACTGAAGAGAATTACGCCGCCTACAGAGCCACTCTATAGTCGGTTATAACGCTTGCTGCTATGAAGCAATACCGTGAGAAGAAGAGGAACTAGAGATGCCTGTCAAGGCGACAAAACGAGGGGCAGAATGCGTGAGTGCGAGAAAATTGGGGTGCATAGCCACAGGAATGAGACTCGAAAATTTTTCGAAAAGATAAAACGATTGGCCGATGGTTTTAAGACCAAAGGCCTCTTCCTGCAAGGATGAATGTTGGGATCTAGTGACAGATATCCAGAGTTCACTATTGTTACGGAGGGAACACTTTTCAAGCCATCTAAATGGCGACGCTGACCACAATGCCACCAAAAGAGATGATATGCCTAAAATATCAATTATGGATGACAGATTTCAAGTTCCGCAGCCCGACTATGTCAAGGTCTAACAGCTATAGCTTGGCTTAAAACAACAACACCGCTGAAGTCTACCATCTGAGTTGTTTAAAAATGAAGGCAAGGCTTTGTTTAAATGTATTCACAATGCATTCTTTATGATTGGAACCTCAGTGTGCTCTGGCTTATTCATAAGAAAGACGATCCCATCATTTGTACCAACTACCGTGGGATAAGCCTTCTTAATATCGCATATAAGATCCTGTCGAGGGTTCAAGACTGAAATCCATCGTCAACCAACTGTTTGGATCTTATCAGTGTAACTTTAGACCTGGAAAGTCCATCATCGACCAGAAATCTACCATCGACCAGAAATTTACGCTACGATAAATCTTGTCGATAAACCTAGAGAACCAAATCAACACACACCATATTTTTGTTGATGACACAGTGAAACAGTGAATATAATTCTTATATACCACTATATACCGGTGAAAGTATTACCCCATGACCCTAGTTGGGTTTTGCAAACTTAGGCGCGGAACATATTTTTTATATTATTTTTTTTTGTTTATTTTGGGTAAACGGTGGATTTCTTTGGAACTCGACGCATCAGTTTTTGGGCTCTTACTTGTCCAGTATAGGAACTAAGACGTTAAAAAATAATTTTCCAAACATTTCCTACCAAAAATCATACCATTTCCGAGTTCAAGGACAAAACACTCAAAGAAATTTTTAAGACATTCCTGTTTTTTTTTTTTTTTTGTGTTCCTTTCTGTAAAAGTTTAGCCAGACCAATTGTTGATCAATTGGTGTAAATTGTTGATAAGAATTGTTTGGGAAATTATTATTTAACCTCTTAATGCTTATACTGGAAAAGTTGAATACCCAATAATGATGCATTGAATTGCAGAGAAATCCACTGTTCACCCAAATTTAATTAGTCAAAAATATATGTTCCCCGTCTAAGTTTGCAACATCCCGCTAGGGTTTTGCTCTCATGGGGTATTAGTTTCACCTTTATATAGTGCTATATAAGAATTTTGCTTTTTAAAAAATTCATGTCACAGTGTTACGGAGCCGCCTTTGACAGTGCAATAAGTCACTTATATTCTACCATATCTGAATTTGGTATTCCTTTAAAGCTAATACGGCTATGCAAGATGACATTGAGAAACATTAGCAGCGCAGTGAAAAACGAGAAGTTCCTCTTTCCTCCATTCGATGCCAAGAGAGGTTTCAGACAAGTTGATTCCTCATCGTGCGTTGTAATATAGTGATGGTGAAGATCATCCGAGATCTATAAGAGCGTTATGCTGCTGTCGCATGCTGATGATATTGATATCATTGGCCATAATACGCACAACGTAGTACTGCGTTCTATAATCTATAAAAAGAGCCCAGCCCAATGGGTCTTGCAATGAACGCAGATAAAACGAAGTATCTTGTGTACACAAACAAACAAACAAGCCTAGCGTCTTAGAAACCACGTCACTGTTGGCAACAGCTACTTTCAGGTTGTGAGGGACTTCGTTTGTCTGGTATCAGCATTAACTCCTCCAATGATATCAGTATTGAGATTAAGCATAGGATAACTCTTGCAAACAGGTGTTGCTTTTGACTCAGTAGGCAATTGAGAAGCAGAGCCCACTACCGACCAATAAAACTTACGCTCTAAAATTTAATAATCATGCCCATCCTACTATACCCATCACAAACCTGGACGTTGAGCAGCACTGACGAAAGAGCTTTTAGAGCGTTCGAGAGGAAAATCGGTTGGAAGATCTATATTTCAATCTGCGTCAATGGAGAGTACCGAATTCGATGGAATCACGAGCTATATGAGCTATTTTCCGACATCGATAAAGTCAAGCATATAAAAATTGTGCGGCTTCGCTGATTAGGTCATGTTGAGGGAATGAACGACGAAGCTCCAGAATCGATTAAAAATTATTCGATTCAGTACACACTGTAAGGAAACCTTAATTTACCCAATTTAGGCATTACATTTCCCTCTGAACCGCATCGGAACAGAGAGCCACACCGAACCTAAAACCACTCTGCAAAAACGAAGTCGCATAAAGAAAAACCAGCAAAACATCCCTAGTAACACAAGGGGAAGTTATAAGTTCAGAATCCAGCTTATAAAACAGCAATGTCTTTATATGAGCTCTGGTAGAATAATTAAAAGGATCTAGGCTTTTATAGCGAAATATTGAATTTATAATATCTTGCTTGAGCATATATAAAAGCATTATAAAGAGAGACGTAGAAATGTCTTTAATATGCATTTTTAAAGCTCAGATTGTAGTGGTTATAAAGGGATGGCGACATGTCTCTTTAGTGTCTTTTTACTGTGCATAATAAAATTATTATAAAGATTGCGATTCGGCACATCAACTGAAAAATATTCTTGCTTGAAACGAAAAAACATCGAACTTAATGAAATTTTATCATTTTTTTGGAGGTTTAAGTTTAGCCGAGTGTGCTGGCGTTCGAGTCTAAGAACTCGAATGTACTGGGTTCAATTCCCAACAAGAACACCAAATATTTTTTTTTTTAAAAATAATGTTTTTTTTTTAATTTTTTAATGAATGAATTTTTTTAGATTAGAAATGTGTGTATCATAAGAAATGTATCTTTTTTCTACAAATGAAGTTTTGAGTTGAACAAAACAAATTGTTCGGTTACCGCAATTTAAAAACAACTTATGTTAATGGCAAGCGAAATTAATTTCTTGCAACTTAATAACGCGTTTCCCGCAGCTGACTTTTATTATGACAACTGTTCAAACGTTTCCAAAAAATGATTTTAAGCACGATAAATGAAGTTCGTTTGCAGCAAACTGGCGATAAACGTTTTTTTTTCTTTGCGTGCATATATCCTGCGTTTTCATTCAAAGTGAACGTGTCATCAGGAGATGTGGTTAATAAGCATACGGGCAGTAAGAAAAACGAAAAGGTAAGATATATTTTATAAATAGTAAAATTCGAGCACAATTCGAGCTATTTGGGAGAATTATGGAGTGCTATCATGGCCAGAAGTCAAAAGCGATAAAAAGGTCAATAAGTTTATTTAGAATTATTGATATATTGTTATCCAAGGAGATAAAATAAAATATTTATGTTCAAGGAGTTTTAAATGGATTTATACACTCAGAAAAATATCAACTGTAGTATTAACAGTCGGCCGCTGTTATTTCAAAACACTGTTCGATTCAATGATTTGCGTTTAAGTAAACAATTTTCTTTGTTGAATGAACGTTTCAAAGTATTTTTGTGTTGTTGAAATCATCTGTTGAAATATTTTTGTGCTTATATTCATAGTACAACAAGGAAGGTAGTATTATTACTGACTGCGCTGCCGAGCTGTGGGCATAAAGTGTCAAAAACAAGTGATGTACACTAAAATAAAAACATAAAGGGAATTTTTTCTTTAAACAAATCAAAATTTGTATAGTTTTGTCTTCCCATCATTGCGCTAAATTATGTATATTATTCTGTTGTCAATTTTTCATAAGTTCCGCATGCTTTTATCAAGCCCTAACCACTTTTGAGAGATTGAACGCATTCCTGTTCCAAATTAACAATACAAGTGTTTGCAAATCAAACTCTTCTTTTTTAAAATCTTCCAATTCAATGTGTGTTTTTTTAAAACAATGCAAAATTAACTTATTTTAATAAACAAAATTTAAAAATTTTGCCATTTTTAAAAATTTTGTTTTCCCCTTCTCACAAAAATCCTCTTTTTTGTAAATAAAAACAACACCGTCAATTGTCATTACAGCATTTTGACACTATATGCCTACGCTAAACAGCTGTTTCAGTCTGATTAATACTACCTTCCTTGTTGTACTATGCTTATATTGAATTGTCAATTTTTTCTAAGCAATAGTTTTTATATGTGTTTTGCTATAATAGGTCTGTTCCCGTACTCTAAAGTTTTAGTCCGATTTACCAGTTTTTACCAGTTTTAGTCCGAGAAGCGTTCCCGTACATGAAAAAATGGTAAAAGAGAGTGCAATCGAGAGTGTAAAACATTTCCCCTCCTTGTCAAAAGTTTCAAGTTTTAGTCCGAGAAATTTCTTCGGGTAAAAATGGTAAAAGTGTCAAACAGCTTAAAATCAGCTGTTTACAAGTTAGCAAAGAAATTGCGATACATCAAAACTTATTTGGAACTATTAAAATGGAACCCAGAAACATGGGAAAATGTGTAAAAACTAATATAAATTCTTAACTTGAGAATTAATTTCAATATTATTAAAAATCTTAGGCATTTCGTCTGCAATGTCGATGCTTGACATCAAGACAATGCTGGACAAACTATCTTATTTGACAGTTTTTACAATTTTAGTCCGAGAAGCGTTCCCGTACTTTTTTGTGTTTTTCTCTATTTTCGAAAGATTTTTTCTCATTCTCAGACTTTTGACAGTTTTACCATTTTTAGTCCAAAAAGTACGGGAACAGACCTAATTATATGCCAGTAGCTCAGTGGATGTGCACTAGACTGTCATGCGGGAGACGTGGGTTCGAACCCTAGCTGTGTAAGTATCAAAAATTGTAATTTGATAATTGAAATAATATTAATTCTGTTTCATTAATTGTTTGGTCAAAAATAAAAAATAAAATGCTTACAATCTTGCAAAAAAAAAAAATTGCAAATTTCATTTATTATTTAAAAAAAAAATATTTTAAATAAAAAAAAAAATTTTATTGGCCTTGCCGGATTTGAACCGTGGGCACTTGAGTACTAGACGCACACGTTAGCACACTCGGCCATACATGAACTTTCAAACCAGTGATCAAATTTCAATAAATAAGTTTTTATACGTGTTTCGTGTTCCTAGACCAACAGTCAACCGACTGTTGATTTGAAAGTTTCATTTGTTGGATGGTATTTAACAGTGAAATCTGTTATTTCAACCCATGATTTGTTTGATAAAACAGCATTTTTTCCCTGAGTGTACAAGTTTTGAAATACATTGGATAAACTCATTTTCAATTTATTGTGTCAATATTCTCCACCACGATTGAGTCTGAATACCGCCTGAATAGCGCCTGAATAACGCCAAAAAGCGTTTGTAGCAGAGTTCTTGAACGCCGCTGTTTTCACAAAAACACGTATCAATTATCTTCAATAAATGATTCAATGCCAAATGGCTGATACGGTTTGTAAGGCCCAATTTCTGAAATTTTCTCTAAAAAAAAAAAAAAAACAGAGAAACCAACCAACTTGAGACCTCCTCCTTTTTTAAGTCGGTTAAAAAGATCACTGACTGAAAATTCAGGGTTTTCCATAAATCATCGTCATAATCTAAATCTTCACTGTCAACATAAAAATAGTGGTCAGAATAATTCATGTTGCCGGAGTTATTGTTTAGGATCACTCCATGGTCACTTGGTTTCAGCACAAATTTGGGTGAAGCAGGCACTACATTATCGAGTGCAGCAATATTGTTCAAACTATTGAGTTTTGTTGACGACAATATTTGTCCTTTCAACAATTTCATCTTTTTCTCGAATGATATACGTTGTGATTTCAAGTTTCGGTAATATGTCCCACTTCTTTTAACTTTTCTCCAAGATCGAATCATATATACAAATTCTTAAAACATGAAAAAAAAAACTTGTATGCGTCGAGATTGACTGCAAATGATTTTTTGAACGACGGCATACTTTTCTTCATTTTATTACTTTATAACGCTATATTTAAAGACTTTATCAAGACAAACCAAAGAAATATATGATTCGTCTTCGACGTATATTTGTACATGTCACATATAGCCTAGTGGATAGCGTGCATGACTATGGAGCGTTAGGACGTTGGTTCGAATCCGGATATAACAGGTTAGTACAAATAAAATTTTAAAAGAAAATAATAATGGCTTTATAATAACAATCATATTTAAAATAAATTGTAACATATAAAAGAAAAAATATTACAAATTTAGTTTTTATATTTATTTTTCGCGCAACTCTTTTTTAAGTCTTTGTAAGGAGTATTTTAAAGCCCTTTGAAATACCTCTACACAAGACATTGGTCTTGATAACATGGAGGGGAACACGTCTTTATAACCCATACGCCAAATTGGCCTTATAAGCTCCTATAAAGAACATATAAATACAATTCCATGTTTTTGTAATTATCTTTAAAAGGCCTATAAAAGAACCTATAAATACTGTTTGTGCTACTAGGGATACAAACAACATACGAGATTCAAGGTCGAGATCGGATGTTAAATTTGCGACTCAAACAAGGTCTCGTTACCCTTATTGGCAATAAAAGGAGTCAGCGAACCGACAGTGGGGCTCTTTTGAAGTTTACACACAAGCAGCACACTTCGGTGAGTCAAGTGAAATAGTGACCAAGGACAAGGAGTGAACGAGTGACAGTGAACAAGTGAACAAGAACAAGGAGTGAATTAGTGACAGTGAATAAGTGACCAAGGACAATAGTTTTTTTGTCGGCCCGAGTGTTTTCATATCGGACGGCTGAACATAAAACATTCTAGTGGCATCACGAAAGTTGTCTTTTTCTGTAGATCCAAGTGGTTACATACCAGACGGTCTGCTCTAAAAGCATCAAAGTGGCTCCATTTTGGTAAGCTTGAAAAAAAAGCTAAGTTAGTAAAAAAGCTAAGTAAGTAAAAAAAAGTAAGCTTGACGACATCTACGATCGAATTGTATATCTGGCCCGAGTGGTTTCATACCGGACGGCCCAACCGGAATTCAAATACACAGAGGTCAGTTCGTCAGTGAGCAAGGACAAAAGGGAAAAGTGTTTGTCGGCCCGATTGGTTCCATACCGGATGGCCCATCGTAGTTTTCAAGTACACCGAGGACAGGCGTAAAGACTACAGATTAAACGGATCCTGCTTCAAAGGACTTTGGGGGAAGTCGAGAAGCAACAGAATATATCAATGAATAAATTTGAATTTTTGTGAAAAGAACAAAATAAATAGATTTCAATTGTGAATTAAAATTTACAAATTTGTTATTTTTCTAATAAACGCCGAAAAATATTTTTGTACGAACCCCGGCTAGAAAGTTCGTTACAACATAACTGCGTTCAACGCAGACAAGGAAGACCGCACCTCCGTTGGAAAGACCAATCATTGAATAGCCTGACGATCCTTGGAGTTTAAACAGCGCCAGCAAGCGCTTGACAAAAGAGGCTTGTGAAAATTTAAAGACAAAGTCAAAACCGACCAATTGTTGTAGGTAATTAAGATATGACCTTCATCGGTTTCGTGTCAGAATTGTAGTATTTTCAGAACATTTTTGAGTTATTTTGAGCTCAAAAGCGACCGGTTTTTTACTAATAGCGTTACGGGGTTTTTTTTGCGGGTCTTACTTTTAACACCCATTCTCTCGAAAAAGAGCAGGGAGCAAAAAATTTAACACTATATTATATATGGGTGCTCTATAAGTTGGAATGGGGGTTCATGTAGATTACTTTTGTAGAAAAGGGTTGAAGAAGAAGAGAAGTCGGTATCACATCTCCAATACTCATTTCTAGTTCTCTCACATACAAGACGATATCATCTCTGAACCCTCTTTCTTAATGATTCTAGAGATCTAAAAAATGTAAAGTCAAGCGTGTCTTGGTTTTATAGTTAGTTCTGGATGGTTGTCATGAAAAATGTTTGACATTTTTAATTTAACCTAACCTAACCAAACTTAGTGAAAATGCATAGAAAAAAATCTTTGCATGCTAACTGAATTTAAAAAAAACTTTACATTTTTTTAACGCGTTTTGCAAGACAACACTATTTTCAATTGCTCAAAATTAAAAATATTGTTTCTATTAACCAATTAAGCAGTTCTATAAAAACTCCTTAATATTCCGGTACCATTAGCCTTGACAAAAATAAGAATAATTTTGCTTTCAAGCTTACTAATTCTAAAATTTTAGAACAGCTTATGTGCTGAAAAAATTCTTCCCTGCCCTTTAAATGCAATTTATTAAATTAAAAAAATTGTCTAAATGTTCTCTTACAAGAACTCTGAGATTCCATCAAAACAAGTTAAATGTTTTTTTTTCGTTTTTTCATCTGCAGAAATTCTTCATAAATTCTTTCGACAAATAGCTAGAGCTGCAATCAGTACAAATTAGCTGCCAAACAGTCAGTCAGTCATGAAAAATTTCAATTTGCATTCAATTTAATTCAAATAATATTCAAATAAAACTAGACCAAATGAAAATAAATACGAAAAAATAAAATTCAGCAAAGGACCTGCCAACTGGTTGGAGCACAAATACAACAACAAAAAAGATAAAGAAAAAAACCTTAACCTTAACAAAAACAAAAAACAAAAAAAAAAAAAAGGAGAAAAACGTTGAAAAAAAGAATCTTAAAGCTGTTGGGGAAAAATACTTGTACTCGAATGTATTGAACAGACAGCTTAAAATGGATTTGATTTCAGCGCATTACAATAAAAGGATAAAGCTGGAAATTGGCAGCAGCTAACTAGATGCTGATGTAATGGAGTTTGTAGCTATTAACATAAGCAAGTAAATGCAGAGCATTTCAAAACGTAAGCCGCCAACAGATTTTTAAAGCAGCAAAAAAAAAACACTCGTTAATTTGTTCATTCAAACAAATTCATCAAATCGCGATTCTATAAAGCTGCTGCTTTTAATCATTATGTAAAACAGTTCATATTTCAGAGAAAATAAATTAGTTAATTTAATAATTTTGAAACAGGCACAACAGATGCGCTTGACCGACCACGCACTATTGCGTTAGGTTATGCTTGAGACACTTACCAGCTGTCGCTGCACAACTACTTATAGTACAGCAGCTTCAGCTGTCTGCTAAGCGGCTAAGTAATTTAAAGCTATTTTTCCGTTTTGCCTGCTGTTCTGTGCTTATTTACTGCGTAGCATTTTTTTGCTCATTTTCTGTATTAAACCAGCAAATAAGAATGCAAACAAAGGTTGTATAAAAATAAAACAGAATTATATATAATCCAAAGAAAGGCAAGCGTTATTTGAAATTTTTCGCAGGACATTTTTGGTTTAGATTGTGGTCATTGCCTGCTATGTGTGTGTGTGTATCTTTTATGCCGCATACAATTTATTTCAAATACTGCCGCTTGTGCTTGAGCTGTTCTGTTTTTTTTTTTTTTAAATCTCTTCGAGTTTCAATTTGCTGGTTCGGCTGGTTCGGCTTATCATGCATTTCGTTACGTGGCGTTAAAAGCACGCTTTTACTGTTAAACAAAGTATTCTTTATTTATGGTCATTTATTGTGGTCCTTAATACACTTGAATGTGTTGTTGCCAAAACCGTATAATGTTTATTTTATACCTTTTATTTGCATTTCTTTCCTTCTGTGGTAATTTTATTGTTTTTGCTTATGAAAAGAACGTGATTTGTGGCAACGTTTTTAATAAGATTTGTTAAGGGAATTCCTTTTTTGCTTTTTCTGTTTTTTTTTTGTTTTGGACCACCAACGCATATCTTAAGTAAAGATTTTTTGAGTGAGGTAGCATAATTTTTTTTTTCACTTACAATAAAAGCTAAACAGCAATAAAAAAATGCAATTAAAATAATGTCTATAAGTTGGTGGAAAGAAGGCGATATATATATTTTGTTCAGCTATTGTCTGACCTTTAAAATGCTGGCTGGACAATTTTCGATAAACATGTTGCATCCTTCATTATATTATTTCGTAGAAGGTTTTTTTTTTTACTTTAATTAGAGCAGATTTTTGTTAGTTGCTTTCAAAGTATCTAATATTTGTAACCCGTTTTCCACTTCAAAAAAATTGAGGAGAGATTCAAGTGATAAATTTCATTAATTGCTGGCATGAAGGGTTAAGCATGACTCTTGTTAAAGCTTAAATGTATAATAGAAATATATCTAAGGGAGACATTGTATCCGATCTTCATTCTACATTATCATATTCAACTACATTATCCGTGTCGAAGTTGTCTCACGTCAACGCAAACTTTTGCGAGCAGTATATCCGCAAAGCTGATATACTGTATGCTGACAAGAAAAGAATCCTACGAAATACTTCGGAATGGCACCATCTTCCATCTTCAATCTTCCGAAATACTTAGGAATGGCAAAAAAGGTGATCAGCTCCTTACGTACGCTGATGATATTGATATAAACGATTGGACCAAAAGAGATGTTACTGCTACTTTTGCATCTAACTAATATAACTTTCGATCGACTTTACTGACACTCTTCAAGACCCTCATTACTGGAGTGCTCGAAAAAGGTGTTTGATTCGATAGTCGAGGGACAACGATGTTGGCTTTGCTGGATTCACCGGGAAGAGGAAAAGCAACTAAGCTTTGTGAAACATATCGGAGACGTCTTGTACAAGAGCCAGGCGAGAGCTGATGATGTCGGTCGTAACCTCAAAACGTGTTTTTAATACGACCCACAGTGTGTTCAAATCACGAAAAACTGCTATTGAATAAACCTTTCATTGGACTTAGACCAAATTTGATACATAGAGATTTGTGAGTTATTTAGCTTATTTAAAATTTTTCAAAAAATTATAAAATTCAAAATGGCGAATCCAATGTGGCGGTGCGTATTTTCCAAATATAATATTTAAATAATATTATTAATTTAGTTTTATATTCTATTTATTGTTAACAAACTGCATTTATTGATGATTGCGTCAAAGAATAAAGATTTAGTTTTAATTTTGAAAAATAACCCTTTAACGACTATAGTTACTTTTAAGCAACTTATCACTTTATATTGATTTTTACCGAATATTAAAGATAACTGAAGCACATTCAGAATGAAAATGCGAGGTACGTAATTTAACTTTAGTTTTAATTTTAAACAAATGGGAAAAATTGACTTTAACATCTCTTTGGTCAACACACAGTTGCGCAGTGTAACGATTCCATATAGCTAGTGGCCAAAAATAGAAGGAGTAACCTTAGAATCATGAAACTTTGAGTCAATATATTTTTTGATAAGAGAAGAATTATCAAAAAATGTATTATCAAATCCAACTATTACACTCACCTCTCCAATAACTGAGAATCGGTTATCTGGTATATTTTCCCAAAACAGAATCCCAGAGCAAACTAATTTGGGACACCTAGTTATTTTATACACTCTCAAAATAGATTAGCTGTAGGTCCAAAATTTTTGGTTGGGTGTTTCGAAAAATAGTTGCTATAAACATTTTTCGGTTGTTATAAACTGAATTCGTTATTCAGAATCAAAATTTTGTAGAAACCAGAAATATTCGTTCATCCATATAAGAATATGTTTGATGTAACAGAATCGACTCATTTTTCAAGTCGTCCTTGAAAATACTGGAAATAAATGACCAAATAATTGATTCCCTCAATTGAATATTGAATTTAACAACCGAATAATTTTTTGCACAACTAATTGTTAATAAAAAATACCATCAGTATTAAAAATTTGATTCATGTTCAACTTCATTAAATGTCAATGCAAAATATCTGCAAACCTTGCTTTTATTTTTCTACTATATTGAACTGCGCTATATAAACGAAGAATTGAATAGGAGCTTTCGCATGGTCTAACATATTGGACGAAAAATTCGGATGGAAAACTAACGGAACAATTTGACAGACGAATTCAAATTCATGTTCAGTATGTGGCAAATTCAGATTTATGTTGTACCAATCAACTATCTATCATATCAAGAGAATGGTAAGTTGTAAGATTCGATTTTAAGTTATGAGTAGGGCATGATTTGGTTCTGATTTTCAATAGTTAGTTCATACAACATCAAAAGCATTCATCGCTGACAAAATGTATGCTGCAATAACTTCAGATTTCAGGTTGCAGCAACTTCGAAAATGCGGTTGGGCATTTTTTTTGTTGCCCCAACCAATTCGTTTCCTCAGTGTAGAAGAAAATAGTTGGTGTGAAAAGGAACCAAATCGGCCAACTTATTCACGCAACTCTTATAACCAAAATTGGTTATCTCGTTGCTTTCACCAAAAAAGATCCACGAGCAATGCAATTTGGTGTACATATTTTTTTTATAGGAGCAACTAGTAGGTGTGAAAAAGAAACAAATCAGCCAACTAATACAGCCACGTCTCATATAACCTAAAACGGTAGACTGGTATATCTCCCCGAAAATTGATCCCATAGTAATGCAATTTGGTACACCTAATTATTTTATAGGAACAACTTCTAAGTTCGCAAAGAAACCAAATCGGCTAAAAATAAATAATTACCCAATTTAACACTTAAAATTTTTTTTAAACCCTCCCAAATTCATGAATTATACTCTAAACCTGAAAGGTCAGGGTATATTAACTTTGTGCAAACGTTTCTGTCCGTCTGTGTGTTGTCCGTATACACAGGATAAGAAGAAGGAGTTGAGATAATTGGATGAAACTTGGTACACATGGTCACATGAACCCAAGGACTTGCACTATTGAATATTTGTATTATTGAATTATTTCTATTGGAATCCGCCTACGGACACGCCTACCTTCCATGCAACGCAATAATTGAAAACTGCATAAATAAGCTCATAGTTCAGCTACAGCAATTAAGTTTGGTGTGTATATGTTTTGTATCAACACAAAGATGTTTTCGAAAAATGGACGTCATCCGCTTACGAACACGCCCAGCCCAGCTCCCATACAACCCAATAATTTAAAACGGAATAAAATAGCCTCTGATTAACCTACAGAGATAAAATTTAACAAGTGTGTTTTTTATAATAAAACCAAAACGGTTTAGTAAAATTAACATCATCCGCCTACGGACAAGCCTACCTCCCATACAACCCAAAAATTAAAAACGCAGTAAATAAGCCTCTGTTTTTCCTACAGAGATAAGACTTGAAACGAATGTTTTTTATGACAAAAAAAAAATATGGTTTTGAAAAATGGACATCATTCGCGCACGGACACGCCTACCTCCCATACAACGCAAAAATTGAAAACTGCATAAATAAGCTCAAAATCAACTTACAACAATAAAATTTGATGAGTATGTGTCTTGTATCAACACAAAGATGTTTTCCAAAAATGGGTGTCATCCGCTTACGCACACGCCCACCTCCCATACAACGCAAAAATTTAAAACGGAATAAATAAGCCTCTGTTTAATCAACAAAGCTAAAATTTGGCACGTATGTTTTCTATAACAAAACAAAGATGGTTTTGGAAAATGGGCGGCATCCGCCCATGAACACACCTACCTCCCATGCAACCCAAAAAGTTTAAAACTGAATAAATAAGATTATGTCTGTCATAGAGAGATCAAATTTGGTATGTATGTATTTAATACTAAAACTAAGGTGTGTTCAAAAATTGGGAGTAAAACGTGCATAAAGACGCCCAACTCCCATAGCGGAAGCATAATAAAGGCATTAACTGTGAGCTACACGAATAAAACTTGGTATGTGTAAATTTTTCATCGACATTTAAATGCATATAAAAAATAGGCTTCATCCGCCCACGCTTCGACATGCCCATTTTCAATAATATTATTTTTGGAAAAGTAGGTTTAGGCTATTTCATAGTCGGCTTAAACCGACTTTAGACTTTCCTTACTTGTTTGTTCTTAATTCCTATTCTTTTTCATATTCTACATACATTCTGAAACTAACAATTTTGCAGTTTTCAAACAGTTTTTAGCTAAACTAGAAGTCAAATGAAAAAATTGACTTGAGTTTTTGAGTTTAGGAGACCATAATCCACCTAGATATGAAATTTCATCAAAATCGATACATTAATCTAATTTTGCTCACTCGCTATATGGGCTCGCATCACTGTGTGGCGTTCCGCTTTGTACAACAAGTCTTGCATATCTTGTATGCCAGAAATTGCAGGTCTGGCATATAAGATATGCTCGAAATGGTAAACGATGCCTTTCCCAAGTAAGATATTAATTTTGAAAATCTGTTTCCTCATGTCGTTGCATATTGGAAAATAAAGGTCTGTTACGGATCAAACTCAACTTTTTTCTTATTAAAGATAGTGTTAAAATTTTGCATAATTATAAGATTGTATATGATGTTTCTAGTTCAATAATTTTTATAATAGTTTTTGGCGTATAAAATTAAAAAACTTAGTTAAATTAAAAACTGGAAGTTAGACTGACCTTATGTTTGTTGCGACCAAACTGAGAATGAGAAACTTACGAAGATTTACTTCTTCAGCATGATCTCACATGATCGTTCATTGAGAAATATCTCATATATAAGCAAAAGATAGAATATGTAAAAAATTTTCTTAATTATAAGTATAAGTATTATTAAGACTTTTTTGAAACTATGCTAGTAAAGTAGTAATTAATTAACATCCTTAATCTTGTTTTTATTTTTATAGAGATTCGTTTATGCTGCGCATGAAGTCCTGCTATTGCTGCCGCTGCTGTTTATGTTTCTTTAACTTCGTCTTCAATTCTTACAAGCTGCATATTTGGAACATTTATCTGGCTCATTTCTCTGAGTTTGTTTGTGTTGTTGTAACTGAAGTTGCTGTAGTTATTGTTGTTGCTGCTGTAAATAAATATTGCTGTGTGATTTATATGCACAAATAAGTTAAGGAGTCAGTAAATATACTTGAGTATCCTGCTGGTGCCTGAATTTCAATGTTTGCTGCCTTGTTTATTTCTTCGTCTTCGTCGTCGCAGTTAGTTATTATTTTTAAACTTATATTTATAACGAAATATGTTGGATATTTAAATTTAATGTTATTGTTATTGCTATAATATAAAAGTTGTTTTGTGCATATATTTTTGGCACTTTTTTGAGTTCTGTTTTAATTTCATGATGATGGCTGTGTTCAGCGGTCAGAGTTTTTCAGTTAATGAACATGAAGTATTTTTTTTGATATTTTTGAATTGATTTATTTTTTATTCCGGTAGAAAAGCTAATTTTTGGCACTAAAATATGAAATATTTTATGATTTTTTTTTTGTTTTATTATTATTAAATGTTTTATTATTATTAAATTATTAACTTAAAGGAGTTACAACTGTTCGTGTTGATCAATGATTTATTTTTTTTTTCAAGTAGAAAAAAGGCTAGTTTTTGCACTCAAATATAAAATGAGTTTTTAATAATATTTTTTGTTTTAATTATTACCTAAAACAGGAGCAACTCTTTTTGTACGTAAATGAGTTGGCAAAAGAATCAATAATTTGAAATTGTTCGTTAACTTAACTGCAAAACAACTTTAAAGAACCTAAAAAAAGTCGATATTTTATCTAATAAGACTTAGAAACAAGTCAAAAAAAATTAAAGTCCTTTAAGATTTTGTGTTATTATGGCAAAAAGACATGCTTGTATTTTTATGTTTATTTATTTACAAATAAATTCTTCAAATCCTTCAATAAATTGGCTGCTCATTGTATAGGGCTCAACATCTTTGCATTGAAAAGATAACTGCAAGTTTGAGATATCAACCTTTAATCATTGACAAAGTCATAGTTTTTTCCAAAGCTTCAACGGTAGTTAATTGGAAATATTTTGCAGATGCAACAATTTAGTCATTATTAAAAAAAATCGTTTATTTTATGCAAAAATCGTACTCATACTCAATTCAGCACATCACGCCTATAACTATGCCACAAAAATTGGTGTTTCGTGAGATTGACAATTTGCTATAATCTTTAGCAATCTACAATCTTAAGCGAATCGACGACATTGATTAACAGCGGACAGATCAGCTGTTGTTAAGTCTAACAGCGCGCCTAGAAGTAGGCAAAACTAATTTGAAGCGACTGAAGTACGGCAAATCTAAAATAAAACAAAACAAAATCCAAAAACAAAACGAAAAAAGAAAATCTTTATTAAGCCAAATGAAGGTTGAGGTTGACTATAACTAATCAATGTATTTCTACGTGTTTATATGTGTGTGTGTGTGTGTTTGCATGTCTGTCTGACAAAGCGTGCATTTTTTTGTTCAATAAACTTTAAGTCAAGGCAAAGTTTTTTTTTGGCTTTTCCTTTTTTTTCTGTTATTTTGTGATAGCGACAAAACGCTGCTCATGGCTCAAAGCTTTCATTAGGAGTTTTGTAACGCCTAAAAGTAGGCAGCAACTTTCCTTTTTTTTTGTTTTTGCATTTATTTATGTATGCTAGAACATCTTAGGTTAGCATATCACTCTTAGCCATTTTTGCTGAAACATCTTGTAGCATTATTAGCTGCACGCATTTATTTGTTACGTGAGGTTGTCACAAACACACACACGCACACGCACAGCCAAGCAAACGCACGCATATAAAATAGCGACAAGGCAAGTCGCAGCCACGCACACCAATGCATGCCAGAACAAAGCTATATAAAAGCAAAACCATGCCGGAAATGCTTGGAAAACGCCTTGACGGGTTCATTTACGGGTTTGTGTCTTTAAACGTGTGTTTGTGCGTACATACATTTGAGCAAGTAAATGTGATTGTGTGCATTTGTGCGTGATCTAAGCTTAGCATAAAGTGTATTAGTTAAACATGGGGCATCAGGTTAAAACCAGTTCAATAAGTTATGAGCAACATTTTTCCTGAGCAGCGCCCACGTTGTGTCAGAAAAGAAACCACACATACACACAAAAAAAAAAAAAGAAAAAAAAAAATAGAAACAACAACCAACAAAACACAAAACTAACAATATAATGGGTAACACTTGTAGTTGGTTAAGCAAAAACCAACAACAACAACAACAAAAACAACAACTACAAGCAGCACAAAAATATTCGCACAACATTAAAGAGATAAATAAAAGCGCCGCTGCCCAGCCAGCTGCTGCCTGGTTATACTTAGCGCATTTGGTCAGCATAGTTTTGTGTACGTGTGCTTTTTACGCAGCAATACCTTTTAGCAAAACTACGCAAAATGTATTTTTTTTTTATATAAATATTTTTTTGTTGTCCCCTTATATTGAGTCCGGCACATGTGTCGTTAACTAAAGTGAGCCGAAAAATTTCACTCATGGTCGAGCACGATTGAAGTTTTATAAGAAAAAAAAAAAAACAAACAAAATAACATAATAATCATCATGATTCCTAAGGGTCTCATTTTCAATAAGGGTTTCAAAAATGAAAAAGGACACACACACATGACTCTAGCAGAAAAGGAAAAAACAAAATCTATCTGTGATTCGGCTTACATAGTTTAAGAAAAATTTAAGTTAATATTTTTTTCAGTTTTTATGTTGAAGTCCTGGAGATAAATTGAAAAAAAGTATTTCTGCCTTAAAACATAACAAAAATTTTTCTTGAAAAAACAATAAAATAAACATAATACCCGTAAATTCATTTCACCTTTAATCTACTATGAATTTTTACATGATCTGCATGAAAAGCCTTCATACATTTTGCTCCAGTAACTATTTACATAAGTTACATGAACTTTTCATGATATCAATGTACAAAATACACAAAAGAAAAAAAATCACGAAATATTTTATAAATCTAGATATTTGTAAGGCGATTGGAAGATATGTTGATTTGGCGATACACTAGCGATTCTCCCAAGAGTTCTATCTTTCGAGCGATCGCTTTTCGATTGTCCAAGACAAGAATGCGCGATTTACGAATACTTCTTAAAATCTTCCTTCGCTCATTCCGGCAATCGTTCGAAGATGGAGCTTGACCAAGCGTTGAATGGGCGATTCACGAAAAAGATTTTAAATCTTCTTTTGATCATTCTTGTGATCGTTTTTGGAAAAGCGAATGAATACGCTATTTACGAACATGTTTTAAAATGTTCCCCTGCTAATGCTTGTGATCGTTTGAAGATGAATCGATCGATTTTCAAGTGTCCAAGCGCAGGGGCGGATCTGGAAAAAATCTTGGGGGGGGTAAATTATCAAAGACACACATTTTCGATTTGAGAAAATTTTGCCTTTTTGCAAATAGATAAATTGTACTTTTTTGAATTGAAATAATTGAATTGTTTAAGAAGCATTTTCCCAGACACATACACGCACATTTCTGTATTTATTTATTTCTTCCTTTTTCTGGAATAATATCTCAGCGAAAAGTAAATAAAAATTCTAAATGCTCTAAATCTAACAAGAGCAGCCCTCGTAAAATTGTGAAATTTTTTCGTCTTTGAACGTCAATATCTTCGAAACTGTCGAATATATTGTTATTGAATGTGCAAAAATTGAAAGGTCTATCTAAATCGGTAGATCAATATAATAGATATAGCAATATTATCAGAAAAAACTGATTATCATTTTTTGCCTAAAACTCAAAAACTCGAGCTGATGGAGAAAAATTCACCTTTCATAAAGCTTAATTTTGTTACTGACAAAATCATATGACAAAATCATCGCAAAATTATCAATAACTTCGTTATTATTTATTTAAATGTCTCTAAGTATATGCAATAATGCGAGTCCATTCAATCGTTCTCAATTCGAACGGCACCATATTTTTAATCGTCGCAGTATAGAAAAACTTCGCTCAGCTGTTTCTACACTGATAGGAAGCGTGGCAAAGATAGCAAACATTATAGAAATTAGTGGAAAAATGTCATTATTACAAAGAGTAAAAACGGCGTCAATATCATTAACATTAGTTTCGCTCTCCTATTTACACGGCCTAATTTTAAGTTCATGAAATAATTGAATTTTAATTAGTTCCATACTAAAAGTGGACTAAAAGTGGCAGTTTTATTTCATGAAAGTCGGTTGTGGTAATTTGGTTGGTTTGTTGCAATTATAATTACTAGTACCGCCCTGGGGTCGCAAATTGACCAATTTTTATTTATTGTTTGTTTATTTATAGTTGTATAAAATAGTCGGTGCACTCCTTCTCCGCACTCTAATTCATTTAAAAACATATTTATCAAAATCGGTTGAAAAACACGGGAGAAAATGGTTCTTAACTGTTTTCCGTGCGCCTATTTATATAAAAAGTAAGTTAAAGTAGGCTTGAAAAATTTCAGAATTCCAAACAATTTAGAATTTACTCAAACAAAAATAATTGTATGCAACAAATTATTTACGCAGTTGATACAATTTTAGCAACTTTAACCTAACATTAATACACTTCAAAACAACCCTGTTATAAAGGGTTTTTTTTAAAAGCTTGCTGATTTGAAATTTAAATAAAACACATGCCAAATTATGTAATAGCCAAAAAAATTTTTATTTGGTAGATAATTTCTTGGCATTTAACATTTTAATATAATTTCGGGCATATGACCACCACGACTTTTTTGCACAAAGGGCATTCTGGAGGTCCACTTTTCGACCCAAAAGTCTTTGAGGGCGTATTTCAACATCCATATCTTGAAGATTTGGCAACAAAAATTCATTGATCATGGTTCTGTATCGATTTCTATTCACGGTAATGCGTCGTCCTTCCTCATTTTCAGATACCAATCGATAAATGAACGTTTTCTTCGACACTGGCCTCACCGACAGCAATATTTTCTTCTGTACGCACTCTTCTCATTCTTCTCGGTGGCTTGGAATCCAAAAGAGTGAATGTAGACCGAAATTTGGCAATTACGCTCTTTATGGTGGTCTCAGACGGACGATTATGTGCACCATAAAATTCGCGAAGTGCTCTATAAACATTTTTAATTGAACACTGTTTTTGAAAATAAATTTCCACGATTTGGAAGCGTTGTTCTGGAGTTAACCTATTCATGATGAGTTGCCAAATAATACTGAGTAGAGACGTCACTTTCAACTGTCAAAACAACTGTCAGACAATAGAGTAATTCATATTGAAAAAAAAACCTCAGATAAACCCACCCTTATATCATATATGACAAAAAGTATTACAGATGTATATAATATTTTCATAAGGACTGAATATGGCTGAAATATTTCTAAGAAATAATTTAACTGATGATGAAATAATTGAAGTAAAAAAACTATTGGATTTTACATTGTTTGAATTTTTTTTTTGAAAATTTATAAAGTGAAAACTGAAAGTACAATGCACGTATTGTTTTTTTATGGTAAAATTTGTTGGCCCACAGGTTGCAAAAAAGTTTGGCAGGTTTTCAGTAAAAATTTAGAAGAATAAAATATTTTAAGTGGCAACTTTGGTTTGCATAGCCAAAATCTTAATTGCGCTCATAACAAATCAAAATCAATGTTGCTTGCTCAATCATTTCATATAAATGGCATTTTTAAACTAATCGTAAATGTCTTGCAAAAATATAATTATTATAAAGCAAACACTTACGCTAAGGTAGTGACTTCAAGTTTTTTATTTGTAAGAAAATAAAGCGTCTTTAAAGTTGATTGTTTAAAAAATGGCTGTAAATTTGAGAACATAACGATCTGTTACTTTATTTTCAATCTCATTTTTTAAAAAAAGCGAAGTTACTACCTTGACGTAAGTGTTTGCTTAACATATAATTATATTTTTGTTTTTGCAGATGACTACAGATCATGTGATTCTACAAGCAAAATGGTCATACTCTTCTCGCATCGCTTCATAAAAACGTCATCTACACGCAAATGACGTCACAAAACAAAAATAAACAAAATTTTTTTTTATATACTTTAATAATTGTTGAAATCAATAAAAAAACTAGAGTTTAACAATGTCTCTGACCATTTTTTTTTAGTATTCTTTCAAAACACGCCTTCAGAATCGCTTATGTATACATAAAAGTACCCTTAAGCTGTGGGCATAATTATTTTTTCCAAATAAAGTATTAAAAAAAAGTATTTGAAAGTTCTTGGGGGGGGTAATTACCCCCTTTACCCCCCCCTTGTATCCGCGCCTGTCCAAGCGCTGAATGCGCGATTCATTAAAAATTTTAAAATGTTCTTCGCTCATTCTGGCAATCGTTCCATGGGTCGCTTTTCGATTCCTCAAGCGATGAACTCACGCACATCTATATATAAATAGGCGTAGGAAAACAGTAAGAAACCATTTTCTCACATGTTTCTAAACAGATTTTGATATTTCGTTTTTTAAATGGGTGAGAGTGTGGAGAAGGTGTGCACCGATTTTTTTTAAAAGATTTGTTTTTTGCCAACATTTTTTTTTATTAAAAAAACATCGTTTTTCATATTAAAACGAGTAAAGTTAATATGTTCAAAACTATTAAGATTTTTATATTTTTAAGTCTTGAATTAAAAATCCTAAAATCCTAAATAACAGTATATTGTTAAGTTTTATTTTTTCGCTCATAAATAACACAAATTTTTTAAATTTCATTTTATTAATCAGAAAATAAAACTTATTTTCGAGTTATATTATTTCACTCTGAAATAAAACTTATTTGTTGAGTGTAATTTTTTAATTGGAAACTAAAACTTATTTTTTAGTTTTAAAATTTCGTTCTGAAATAAAATTTATTTTTTTGGTATTTTTATTTTTACTCAGAATATAACATTAATTTTTGAGTATTATTTTTTCGCTCTAAAAAAATTTATTTTTTGAGGTTTTTTGTTTTTACTTACAAAATAAAACTTATTTTTGAGTTTTATTTTTTTCGCTTCGAAATAAAACATATTTTTTTTTAATTTTATTTTTTTACTCAGTCAATAACACTTATTTTTAAGTTTTAATTTTTCGCTCTTAAATAAAACTTATTTTTGGGGTTTAATTTTTTTACTGAGAAATAAAAAAGAAACAGTTTCGATAGTATCGTAAGTGTAGACGTAGAATTCCGTTTAAGTTGTAACCTCTCCTACTTTGTCTCTTTGGTCCGATTGTTTTGTCATTTTGCACGTATTTTTATTGATCTTCCAAAAATTAAAAAATAAATGAATAACATTCAATTATGGACTACTTATCGATGCCAAAACAAAGAAAAAGTTAAAAAGTAACTATGATTAAATGAGCAAGCAAAAAGAAACAAGCAAAATTTCAAATTTGTTCGATAATTTTGTTAAGTTTGACAGGTTGAGTTCATTGACTAGTTGAAAAGAAGGCGAAGCAAATGCACTTTCCATTGGTGCCACTTTCGTCTCTGCCCGATATATAGTTGGCGAGCTACAGTCAGTTTAACTACTAATTTCAAATTAAAATTAAGACCCCGATTTTTAAAAAATCGTATGGTTACTATATTTCACGCTGAGCACATGTCCTTTCCTCTCGTCTCTGTCTGATATTTAGTTTGCTAGCTACACTTTCTGTGTGATGTACAGTTTACAAACTACACTCGCTAGAGCTAGTGGGATGTGGAATCCAAATTAATTTGCATTATAAGCAAAACTTAAAATTTTACGCCATCTATTGGGTAAAAGCATAAAAAGAAATATGATCCAACTTGTTTTTTTCATAAGAGTTAAATCTAACCGGATCACAGAACCATTTCGTTAAATTTGACAGATTGAGTTCATTGACTGAATTGAAAAGAGGTTCATGACCTCTGGTTTCAAAATAGAGCACTTAGTATACTAGAACAGTAGTGCATACATAAACCCAATGCGAACTAATGCTTACAATGCTGCCAAAGCGAACCAATCAGTTCGTGCAAAACCAAAGTATACAAGCATAAACAACGAAAGAAAAACATGAAAGCAGCAGGCACATAAGCAGCTGATGATTGATTTTCTTATATAAAAACATGCATTTTTCTTCTTATATTTTACTATTTTGTGACTTTAATATAAAAGTGACAAAATCCAAAGTTAGATATTCATTCAGCGCAGGATATATCTGATATTTAAGTATATATATTATCTTTGAACGAAGAGTATTAAAGGCTGTAGGTATACCCTAAAGTATTCGCCAAAAACGTTGCCTAATGACCTTGAAAAAATCTGTTAAAACGACTCTATACAAACCGCGCTGTAAGACGTAATTCTACGTCAAAACTTATTTGTGAGATATATTATTTTACTCAGAAAATAAAAATTATTTTTTTTATTAGGAATATTAAACTTATTTTTTAAAAATATGGCATGCAAAAAGAGCCATAATTAAACGAGAGTCCAATTTAAGAGGAAAAACTATGTAAAAATTACAAGAGTCTTATTTTTTTAGTAAGAGAATAAAACTATTTTCTGTGTAAAAAAATAAAACTAAAAAAAAATAAGTTTTATTTCAGAGCGAAAAAATAAAACTCAAAAATAAGTGTTATTTACTGAGTAAAAAAATAAAACTTGAAAATGAGTATTATTTTCAGAGTGAACAAATAAATTTCTAAAAATAAATATTAAAAACGGAATTAAATAAAACTCATAACAGTTACGGCACCAGAATTCATTGGATTTGGACCAGACAACGATGTTTCGCAACAAATCTCTGAGAATCTCTCAAAGCCACTCTTGTCGGTGAATCGCTAAAACCCCTCTCACTCGGGAGACTCCCAAAGGAGATCGCCTGCGATTGTTTCATCTTCTAAGGGATTCACTGGTGATTCTCAGGCGATTGAAAAAGTTTGCAGGGATACTTTATAAAGTTCATAAATTGTACAAGATAAGTAAATAAAATAAAATAAAATAAAATAAAATAAAATAAAATAAAATAAAATAAAATAAAATAAAATAAAATAAAATAAAATAAAATAAAATAAAATAAAATAAAATAAAATAAAATAAAATAAAATAAAATAAAATAAAATAAAATAAAATAAAATAAAATAAAATAAAATAAAATAAAATAAAATAAAATAAAATAAAATAAAATAAAATAAAATAAAATAAAATAAAATAAAATAAAATAAAATAAAATAAAATAAAATAAAATAAAATAAAATAAAATAAAATAAAATAATATAAAATAAAATAAAATTAAATAAAATAAAATAAAATAAAATAAAATAAAATAAAATAAAATAAAGTAATATAAAATAAAATAAAATAACATAAAATAAAATAAAATAAAATATAAGAAAATGAAATAAAATAAAATAAAATAAAATAAAATAAAATAAAATAAAATAAAATAAAATAAAATAAAATAAAATAAAATAAAATAAAATAAAATAAAATAAAATAAAACAATTAAAAAAATAAAATAAAATAAAATAAATTAAAATAAAATAAAATAAAATAATATAAAGTAAAATACAATAAAATAAAATAAAATGAAATAAAACAAATAAAAAAATCAAATAAAATACAATCTAATATATACAAATCTCGTGTCACGGTGTTAGTGTTTGAACTCCTTCGAAACGGCTGGAACGATTTAAATGAATTTTTTTTACGAATAGGTCGTAAAGTATTTTTCATTCTACTTACTGCAAGGGGCATGGCACTTTTTCAAGAACACAAGTTTTCAGCTTTACTGTCGCCTATAAATCACACATCAATGAAACTCCGTACGAACTTACTATTAAGTCTTGATCTTCGACTGTCAACTTTGAGTCATCTTTGGTAAGGGTGGCATGGTATTGCCCATAAAGTTAAATTTTTTGATATCGCATGGATTTCAAACTAAATGTCGTTTAAGAATGAAACTCAGTATGAAGTAACTGATTGGCCTGGTCTTTGAATTATAAAACAGAGACGGGTATTGGAAAATGGGGCTTGGGTCCATCCATACAACTAAAATTTTCGATACAGAATAGATATATAAGTAAAATTCACAGAACATTTAAACTCAGAATTAAGTTACTATTTGGTGGTGTCTTGCTACTGATACGGGCATTGTACAATTAGTGGATCAATCCATATAAGATCACCTAACTGGTGATATCCTACTACTCGGAAGTACTCGCCAACAAAAACGGATATTGAACAAGGGGCATGGCTCCGTCCATAAAAGACAATTTTTTACATTTAATAGCTTTGGAAATAATGGACACAGAATATTGAAACTCAGAGTGGAGTCACAATTTGCTGATGGCCTTCTATTGGCAAACTGGACAGACATTGGACAAGGACGGAACCAACGCACCGGGTACCAGTGTATATGTGCATCTCGTGTACATATACAAGGGAAACGTTAACTTCTTTATGCGTTCAGTAGGTTTGTGTATCACAGATTTAAGAACGTTTACATTACTAAGTATTATATCTATAGCGTATGTATAAGTACACACGATCAGTGATTGCTGATTTCGTGGAGGTTTTTTATAAACGTATACATAATTAATGTTGGCAGTAAACACATCTTGCACATTTGGCAGAAAACACAACACATCGATCTCTGCGAATTCGAGTAAATCTGCTAGTAAATCTGTTTGGACAAGTGCTATAAATTGTGAAAAATTTTAAAGTAAATATTTTTTAACAAGTAGTTCAACAAAATCAAAGCCTGCTAACTTCCTTAAAAACCAAAATAAAATACAAGTATATAAAAAATTAAAAAAAAAAAATCTGTAATAAATGAAATTTTCAAACACTCTCAAATTCTCTTACCACCAAAACCCAGCAAAGGCTTTCATAATTCAAGCAGAGAAAAAGCACAAAAACAAAAAGAAAAAAAAAAAACAAATACAAAAAAAAGCAAATATAAAAAATCAACCAACTGACCAATGGACAGCGCTAGGGGCATTTCAATGAGCCGGCAATAATCACTTTAATGCCAAACGGGATGACGATGATGCGCTGTCCGAAATCTTTAAGCAGCAAATAAACACAACAACAAACCCAAAGCGGCACAAATGTATTATTGCTGCTTATGCTGCATGCTACTCTTTATCTTCATTTTCAACTTGAACTTATAAGTTTTTCCTTTTTTTGCGTTTTTTTCCTTCTTGTTTTCATTTCATTTCGTGCTGGAATTATTTTGTTGTATTTTTTGTATTTTTTTGTTAAGGGCATATTTTAAGTCCTTTGCTGCACCAGGACACGCACCAAATGAAGTCACGTCTGGGTGATTTTTTTTTTTTTAAGTCATATTAAAATACGTGCAACTCGCTGAGTATCAATGTTGGTATGCCTGTGTGAGCGTGTGTATTTGTCAGTTTTTCGTTCTTTTTTCTATGTATATGTTTGTGAAAATCATTTCTGTAACATGCCAGTCAACTTACAACAACAGCTACAAAAACAACGACGTTTTTCGACTGCTTAAAATTATGTGCGCACATTTTTACAGCAAATGTCCAGAAATATTCGACACAAAATTGAAATGAATGAAATGACTTTTCTAGAAGCTGGCCACTCACTGATTGGAGTTGAAGCGGCTACTAAGCGCTACAACTGGCAAAGCTTGAATACGAGCACAGCAGAGTTTGATGTCTTAGAGTGCAGGCCTAAAAATACATAAATATCACTGCAAAAAAAAAAAAAAACATAAAATAAAACAAAAAACAAGCGACAAATAAATGACGACAATAAATTAACATTAGATCTTGGAAGTTGGCATCTTTACGTGTTGTTGTTGTTGTTGTTGTTGGTGTTGGTGTTGTTTTGACTTTTAATGGTTACCATTTGTGGCTATTTATCCAAGGTTAGCAGACTTAAGCTAAGAGTAACGACAATAACAAAAACAAACTAACAGCCATTATTTCAAACCCATTCGTTTCTTTACCTACATTACTTTTGCTTTTATTTAAGCTTCTTTGTTTTTGTTTTTTTTTATTGTTTGGCTTTTTTCGAAGCTTTGTCTGAGCTGCGTTGAGCCTTTAATTAGTTACCATCAATTATTACTACGGTATGCCAATAATATTCAATAGCATAATCATAGTAACTGATATATCCGGTGTTAGTCGGAACACTATTTTTACAAATTTTCTTAAATATTTTATGATTTGCTTAGGCTTGACTTTTGAAGTAAGGCCTATTAACTTAAAAAAAAGCGGTTGTCTGTCATTTAACTTGTCATTGTAAAATAACCAATTAAAAAAAGTCGAGTTGACTTCGCAATGCGCTTTTTGTTTTATGTTTTCCCAACGTGCGAAGTTCTGTGGACGACTTAAAAGAGACTCGACAGTATCTTGAGCACTTTCATGGATATACAAATGCTTTGGTAGTACGTTGGTACTTCTGCTTTTCCGCTAAGGTTCTGGTATCCCAGGCTTCTAGCCTGCTATTCTTCTGGTATCAAAGAAAAATTTGGCTCTACTGTGTTAGGCCGCGTGAATAGACAGACAGGCAGGCAAGCTGAAATCTATGTGAACAAACGAGATACAAAAAGCTCTCTATCTCGCTTTTTTACACACTCTGCCTGCCTGCCTGTCTGAATCGGCGTTTACTATGCACGCGACCTTAGAAGGAACATGTGCCAAAACTGGTTCAATAGCCATAATTGTGACAGATAAAGAAGATAAAGAAAGAGATGCAGGAACTAACGAAGATATGAAATTCTCTGGCGAAGGTTTTATGAACCCGTTTTGACTTGAAGTGAGTTGTAATTAATACTGAGGCAAAATTGTCTATAAGTAATTGCATCAAATTTACTTGACGCTTAAAATGGACCTGCGTCTCGCCTTATTCTTTTTATTGAAATCATTTGCTGAGACGGTATATAACCAGAATGCTTGGTTAGTTCCTGCTCCGTTTAGTTCTGGTATGTGGACATCATGGTGACGATGCTGATTCCACATGAGTTAGTGTTTGTTCGGCAGCTACTCTGAACGATTTGTTCAAAGCGGTTCGATGTGAAAACCGATGGGGAAGGGCTACCAAGCACATTTATTTTTTCGGTAGGACGTGAAAGATGATTCCATTATAGCAAAGTGAACAAAAATTAAAAAGTTAATATTACAATAAAATACACAGTTGCGGTCAAAATAAAAATAGTGCCAAATAAGAGAAGTAATCAAGCACATTATTTTATAAACAAGCTTTTATATCTAGCCACGATTTTTTTATACCGTTATATGGTGAGTATACAATCTGTTGAACTGATCTTGTAAACAACAACTTTTTGTTGTTTTTGTTAATTCACTTTTATTGAGAACTGATGCAAATTTGTGCGGTCAAAAAAATAGTAGCGTTTTATTAATACATAAAAAGCATTGAAAAATGTTGCTTAATTATATTATAAATACACTAAAAAGTAAGTTAACACCTATTATCCCATTATCCCATCTATTCCAATTTATATAAAATCAAAATTGAGTTGTGCCGCATTTTTCCAGAAATGGGACAAGGAAAGCGTTGTTCTGCTGAGAAGTGGGAATTGATAAAAAAATTAATTTTCGAGTGCAAAACATAAAAACCGGTTGAAAATTTCTTGATATGTTCACCAACCATGAATTCTGATGCCTTAAGGGGGGACATGACATTGGCGGTTTTTTGAAATCGACAATGAATATTATCCTTTTTTTTATAATTTTGTATTTTAGTAAATATTCTTTAGATTCTAAAAAAATTCTATGGGTTCAAAAGTTACAGCCGGATAAGTGAGAGCGCATTTTTAATTTTCGGCTTTATTTTTCTTTGTTCACCAACTTTGAACGTGTTTATCGGGTTCATTTTTTGACGAATTTTGGTTTTTTTTTGTATTTTTTTTTTAAACTTGATTTGCTATCGTATGATACGAGCTTTTTTTTAAAAATTTTTTTCGATTTAGCCAATATTTTTTTCGAAAAAACACACTTTCTAATTTGGAACATCACAAAATATTGAAAAAAAAAAAAAATTGAAAAAGCTCCTGTATATGATAACCAATTTTGTTACGATCGGCTTCCAGATCGGTCAATTTTTGCGACTCCCAGCGCTGCAACCACGAGGAACTGTTTTTTTCTCTGTCAGCAATTTGGAGCTCTATAAAACCATGTTGGATTGAAAAATATATTTTTTTGAATTTTTTTCTTGTAATTGTTTCTTTGTGTTTGTTTGTGACTGAGTTATGAATTTTTAAAAAAGGTCTGTTTTCTCTGCCACGAATGTTATGTCCAGGAGCGCAGCCAGGATTTTTTTTGGGGGGGGGGGGGGTTTATCAAATGTAGAACTTATATATAAAAACAATTTTACGTAATTACAGCGGTTCAATTTTTGCACAAATGGTTCCTTGTTCAAACTTCATGCATGACCAGCACCATATTTTTTTATTTTTTTTTTAATTTAAAACGGTCACTGTCAGGACATTCTATCCGTGCAGAAGGTGAACAGCAGTGGTAGCAGTCGTTTTATTTTGCAAGCACCAGTTGTAGGCCGTTTAATGTATTTTTTTCTTGTTTGGCAGTTGTACGAAAGCTATAAGGCTTGAGCTAAAATATTTTCATTTTAACACGGGTCCCAATAAGGTCAGCAAAAATTCAATATTTTTCTCCCCACATATTCAGAAAAAAAATACCTACCTTTTTCCGATAAAAATTTCTATATTTTCGATAATTCAATTTCTTAGAATAAATTTTCACATTTTCAAATTAATATTTCTTCACTTGTGGGAAATGCAAATATTTCAATATCTCTAATAATGATAAGTATTTTTCTCGCACAAAAAATTCTCATTTATAGAGAAAAATTTAAGGAAAATGAAAAATTTTTACTAAATTTTGATAAAAAATTCATTGTGCGAAGTATTTTCTTCAATAAAATGAAATCTTCTTTCAAAAATAAAAAGTCCTATTTTCTAAAAACGATATATTTTTATATATTTCTTATTTTCATGGAAGCTTTTTATAATTTTTTGGGATTTTTTAATAACACATTTAGAGAAAATCATTCTCTGGAGCAAACTCTATAACATATTTCTCTAAACATTATGTCTTTTTACTTATTCCGAGAAACTTTTTACTGAGTGCAGTGAAAATTTTTCATCCATACATCACTTTGGTGTAAAAATACCCAATTGGCTGGCACTAGCTTTAAAATTCGTCCTTTAGTGAGCACTAATTATGCTCAATTCCGAAATTTAAAACTGCTAAATTTCTGACACCTTGGGATGAAAAACAAAGTGTCTGAATTTGAAAAAATCGTTTGGTATTATTTGTCCAATGCGGAAATGCTGACGAAATGAAAATAATATATTTTTAACGATAGGTCTTTCCTACATTTTTCCAAAATCGGTTAATATTTACGCAATTTTGAGGCATTTTCATGAAACTGATTTTGAAAATCCAATCGAAGATTATGAATAAGGCGTATAACTATATTATGTCACTGGATAGCCGAACAGAAGAAAACTTAAACCAACATAAGTATTTTTACTTAATAAGCCATAATTCCTTAATATCGGATAATATTTAAAAATGTAGAGACATTTTATGAAACGGATTTATAATGATGGGACGAGTCCAAATTTATAATTTACAGTGGTAAAGGGCCCCCTTCAATATCGACATCCCAATTCGACATCCCAAAAAATAGTCAGTACACCCCAAAGTATACCACAAAAACCATTAAGCACGGTGGCTGCAGATTTATGGTTTGGGCATGCTTTTCTTTCTATGGTGTTGGTCTAATTTATTTTATAGAAACAGAAATGGATCAACATCTTTACGTCAAAATATTTAAGGAAACTATGCTTCCGTGTGTCCAACAGGAAGTGCCGTTAATATGGGTTTATCAACAACATAACGACACGAAACATACGAGTAAACTTGCAAAGAAGAGCTTCTGGGACAAACTAATCGCGATCTTGGAGTGTCCAGCTCAGTAGCAGTTCAATTTTAAAACGATTGAAAATTTGTGGTGTGACGGTTAAATGGCATTGCTGACTCTAAATCTTAAAACAAGCATCAGCTTTGAGAATAGGTTGAGCGAATTTGGTACTCCATACCTATTAAGACATGTCAGGATGTTGCAAACTCAATCCCTCGTCGTTGTATAGCAATAATTGCTAACAAAGTTCATACAATGAAGAATTAATTTCAAGAAAGAATTTCAAGTTATCTAAACTGTAAAATTTATTGCCAAATTTTTAGTTTTTTTCTATTTTTGTACTTTCGAACTTTTTATAATCACTATTATTTTTTCGACTACTGCATTATGACGCAAGTGGCAAATATTTGAAGTTGATTTGAGCTAATAGCTTGACTGATTACACTGGTTTACAGCCAATATGTACTTTTAATGCCACTATCCTTTTCTCATGTAAAATCGGTCGCTTATTCCGAAAAAACAATTATTTTTTTTTCTGTCACTCCGTTTTCGAGATATTGCCCACTGTAGGGTTTTCAACGAAAAAAAAAAGTTGGTTCCACTTAATTGCATATATCGCCAGAACCAACAACAGTAATCAAACAAATGATATATCAAATAAAAGCTAATCAAATTTCTTACAAACAATGCAGACACCATTTTTTGGTCGAGTTGTTAGTTTTGGCGGAATAAATTCAAATTTCGGGATTAAGTGGAACCAACTTTTTTTTTTCGTTGAAAACCCTACAGTGGGCAATATCTCGAAAACTTAGTGACGGAAAAAAAAATAATTTTTTTTCGGAATTAGCGACCGATTTTACATGAGAAAAGGATAGTGGCATTCAAAGTACTAACAACTTTTCGTTATTTGTAAACCAGTGTTACACAATAGATATCCGTTCCTACCACATTATCCTGCTCCAAAAAATACAAAAAATTAAAGTTTATAAAATTCATTATAACCGCACTTTATATAATTATAACAGCACTTCCGTCCGATTTAAAACTTTGAATCATAATAAAATTATTTTTTTTTTCAAAATCTCTTCGCTTTCAAAATGAAAATATCTTTATAGTTTTGTTTACTTAAAAGTAAATTATAAACGAGTGCTGAAGCAAAGCGTTATATCTGAAGCTAAGAAGAATATGTAACAAATAAGAAGAAAATTTGTTCTTTGGCTAACATTTGTTTAGCGCTCAAACAAACAAACAAACAAATAGATGAGTATTATTAATATAGATTAGTTGATTGACATTAATTGGTCATTTAATTGACATATTATTAGATGGTTTAATTGTTGTTTTTGTTTTTCCAAATGCTTTTAGTACCTTCATTGTAAATAAACCTAATTAGTTTTTATAATTAACATTGTTGTTTTTGTTCTTTTAATTAATATTTGTTTTATTATCTCTAATCTTCTTTTCACTCATTGATTAGTTTAATATTTTACGCACTTGAATTTGACTCTAATTGAAATAAGAAATTATTTCGAATTTGCCTCAAATTGAGTTAAACAGATAATGAGAAACTCTAAGCTAGTTTGTTCTTTATCTTCACTAAGAATATGAATAATTCCTTGAGATAATTATAATAATACTAAAGGAACCTGCGAATGTTTGACAGTCCGTTAGCTGCAATTTACTAATGAGATAAAAAACAAATTTAAAGGATTTTGATATTGATTTATTAAGGCTTTCAAAGGAAAAATTGATTTTAATATTAATTTAACAAAAGTTAGCAAAGGAAAAACTGATGGTGAACCAATAAACATTTTAATTTTTAAGAAAAGTAAGAAACTAAAACTAAAAGTAAAATTTTAAAAATTGAATTCTTATACTAACAGAACCAAATTTAAATTTGTTTTTATATTAATGCAAGTGGGTGTACAATAGGCCGTATCGAAAATTTTAGATCGTATTTTTAGAGGTCTCAAAAGTTGCGTAGGCTTGTCAAGATCACCCAAAAAAAATTTTATAAAAATTAAAGGACATCTTCCTGCCCCGCAAGGACTAAGTTGTTTTTTGGGAAAAACAATAAAAAATAACGATCTTAAAATGCTTTGATTTTTTTAAGAAAATCCACATATGTCTTAAAGCGAAAGTAATAATGCAGTTTAACTAACAATTTCTTCCCACACACGGTGCTACTCATGATTTTTACCAACAGTATCCTATATGAAGGATATTTGAAGCGAAAGTTGTACTTGGGATAGCACAAGACGTTTGATTGTAAGCATTGGTTATACATTTTGGTGGTACTGTTTATAGTGTTGATGTATTCCATAAATAACATGAATTAATAATTTGCATAGTTTTTACATTTGTATTCTCTTGTTTTAGAGAAATGTATACTAGAACGCAATTTTTTAACATTTTCAAAAAAATGAATATAAGATTTTATGTCAAGTGATTCAGAAGTGTTGTCGCAGATAATCTTCTCAATTTGAGTTTTTGAAAATTTCTGAACATGATATTGCCTGAAAATATTTATTTAATATATCAGCTTAAGACCAAGATTTTTTTTTCTTTTTCGATAATTTAAAAAAAGTTATTTCCTATGTCCCCTTTATGGTTATAATTTCATTAAAACACATTTTAAAAACAATTGTTTAGTCTTTTGAGACCGACTGAATGGCATAAAATGTATTTTAACGATATTATAACCATAAAGAAGATATAACTCAAATTGAGAAATTTGATGGTACGAAGTAAAATTGTTTTAAGTATTAAAATATAAAAAAAAATCGTGGTCAGAGCCTGGCATATTAAATACATATTTTAAGATAGGGTCATGTACAGAAATATTTGAAAAATCCAAATTGAGAAAATTATCTTCGACACCACTTCTTATGCCCGTGATATAAAATCTAATATTAATTTTTTTGAAAAAGTTAAAAAATTGCGTTCTAGTATACATTTATCTAAAACAAGAGAATTGATATGCAAAAACTATGCAAATTATTAACTCATAATATTTAAGAAATACGCCAACACTATAATCAATGCCATCAAAATTTAGACTCAATGGTTACAATCAAAAGTGATGTGCCATCTCGAGTATAACTTTCGCTTCGAATATCATTCAAACAGGATACTGTGGGTAAAAATCGTGAGTATCATCGTGTTTGGTAAGACATTGCTAGTTAAACTGCATTTAAATTTTTTCCTTTAGACAAATGTAGTTTTTTTTACAAAAATCAAAGCATTTTAAGATCGTTATTTTTTACTGTTTTTCTCAAAAAACAACTTTGTCCTTGCGGGGCAGGAAGATGTCCTTTTATTTTTATAAAATTTTTTTTGGCAGATCATGACAACCACATGAAACTTTTGAGACCTCTTAGAATGTGAAATTCGAAAAAAACTGTAATTCGATACGCCCTAGTGTACAATAAGGCGCCTCAAAAAAAAAAGTGGTCCGGGTTACCTCCTGAAAACAAACATTGGTTTATTTTATGATGATTCCCAAAATATTGCAACTCTAGCTTTAGCCGTTCGTGAGCTGGAATGGTTTGAAATAACCTCTAAAAATCGCGTTTTTGATTAATACTATTTATACCACACTACCTTCGGTCAAAAAAATTGTCACAAATAGTGTAAATCGATGAATTACATAGTTTTGTTTTTTATTTTGTTTTAAATCTGCCCACACACTTAGTTATTGAGTTATTTGCAGTGATTTTTTCAATTTTTTTTAATGCAGTTTTTATAAAAATATATAAAACTTCCCCATTTATAGCCTGATTTACCATTCCGTGGTATCATTGGAAAGGTACTGAATGCTGCTTTTCATTTCTGTCGTTAATTAACCCTTATAAGCACTTTTATAAAAATGCATTTTATTTTATTTTTTATTTTTTTGTGATGGCCTTTGCCTCAATTCCTCAATTTGTTCAAATATAAGAGAAATAAAATTAAATCATGTAGATAAAGAATGCATTTTTTAAATGGACTTTGGAATAAAGTATAGGAAAATAATTTATTGTACTTAGACAAAACAGCTAAGAGTAAATTTTACCACAGTTCTTATAAGTAGTCACTCATGACTTTTACATGACTTTTAGGTTTGACAATGAGTTATATTATATTATATAAATGTGAGTTTTTGAATTGTGATCGTTTAATTGTTCAAGTTATTCATAAAAAAAATGCTTTTCATTTCTCGCGAGTTAAATAAAAATCAACTGCCAACAAAAAGTGATGTAATAAAACATTTATTATTTTTGCGCGAAAAAAATAATAATCGGTCTTACGGGCTATCTAATTATCATCAAAACATGCTAAATGATTTAAGCAAAATTTGGAAAAGAGCAGAAATTCCGGTTATATCGAAGACTGAGATCCGCAAAAAACTTCAAAATTTAACGCTTTTATATCGGGATATCACAAAAAATCCATCGCATTACAATGCAAGCGAGTGGGCCGAACTATTTTCAATTTCTGTTTGCAAATGTGCTCTAAAAATTAGAGTGTCTTGTAGTTGCCCAGGTGAAAAACAAATGCCATTGCATGTTTGGAATTTTTACCTTGATCAGTCGAGCCGAAGGTTGCTCACGCTAGATGACGTTGAAAACCACATCCCATGTGATTCTATTACGGACTTCGAAAGCGAAAGTGAAAACGAAAGTATTGCAACAGCCACTTTTGTACCACAACTAAGAGAAATGGATGTGGATGATCCATATGCATCATCGTCTGAGGAAGATCTTAAAGATCTTGGACCAAGCGTACAAAGTTTTTCCTTACCAACATTCAGTGCTGCGTTGGACCGTGCCAGTGTATCCAATCGCTTTGGGGCTCTGCTCGCAACAACATTGCTAAAAGACTTGGACATTCCAGGCATAATTATTGATCAGCACAAAATCCAAAGGGAGCGAACTAAAGCTAGGGCGAAATCACTAAGAGACATAAAAAAATAATGAAATACTAAAATGCATTTCTTTTGATGGAAAAAGGGAACGCACTTTGAAACAAGTTACTGTGAATGGCAAACCACGCAACGTTAAAATGATGGAGGAGCATATAACTCTGGTAAGCGAACCCAGCTCAAACTACATTGGTTACTTAACTCCCGTAGACGGAAGCGGTGCTGGTATCGCAAACGATATTGTCAATTACTTGAAAGCTGAAAAGTTTTCACTAGAGCACGTGGTCGCTGTAAATTGCGACGGAACCAGCACCAACACAGGCAAATTTAATGGAGCGATTTGTAACCTAGAACGACAATTGCAGCGCCCTTTGCAGTGGCTAATATGCCTCTTTCATTTTAACGAGTTGCCATTCACTGCGTTACTCAAAGAAATGTTAGGAAAAGCTAATGGGCCGCCGCAAAACTTGCCAGGAATAATTGGGCATACATTACAGGGCTGCGAAGATGTGCCGGTAAATTGTATTCAATTATTTTGTTGTTTTTTTTTTAACTGTTAATTTCAATAAAATATTAACTTTAGATTGCTCATAACTTTGATCCAATTGCGATGGGCTATATGCCCACAAATATTGATGACTGGGTTTTGCGAGCTGATCAAAAATATCTTTATGATATGGTACGAGCAGTTGATACTGGAGCGTGCGATGAACATTTGGCCAGCATTAAAACTGGCCCGCTCAATCTTTCACGCTGGTTGACAACAAATGCAAATGCCTTAATGGAAGAATTTTCAGAGACTACTGAACTCGAAATTTTGTGAAAATGTAAAATGAACTTTTACTTTGAACTATATTATTATCATATAGATTTACAAAATTATTGCTGGGTGTATCCTGACATAAGCTTGCATTTGTAAAAAAAATCATTAAATAAGTTAGAAACTGTCAAATGATCAGATACAGTTAAATTGTCATTATTTAAAACGATATCTACTTCATTATTGTTTCTATTTAAAATTTCATTAACAATACCCCATTCTTTTTTCGAGTTGCCAGCGTTTTCGGTCAATCTATTGTGAAAGTAGTTGTCTCTACACAGTGGAATTTCTCTCTTTAGCTCCAAACATATTTTGTTATAGTATTGTTTAAGCCTCGCAGTGAGCAAAAGCAGGGCTTTGAAGGGCAGTAAGAAGGGCCTTTATTGTGCCATATTTTTAAACTGATATATATTGTAATTTAAATCGAAAAAGTTGCCCTGAAGTATATGAAAAGCCAGTTTTTGAAAGAAAAAAAGGTTTGTTGTGCTGCCGTTTGTGCAAAAAAAGAAGGCCTTCACAAAGTGCTCATAAGAAAGTATGTGTTTTGTCTTTAAAAGTTGCAGTATAAACAGTAAAAGTAGCAGCAAGAGAGCTGGTTTCATTGCCTATTGGGTTATGATTATAAAATAGTTTCAGAGTTTTAGTTATAGAACTATATTATCAGCAGCTGGTTTTTAAATTTCTGCCTCAAGGTTGTTGTCTCAGCTCTCATGCAATTTGAATCTTCCAAGCTTATTCTATTTGGAATAAAAAGTTATTAAGTTCAGAAAGCTTCCACTGCGGTTCGTCTCACCGAAATATATTCTTATTAAATGCAAGCAAGCATTTTTATTGACAAACAAAGCATTTAAGATTTTAAAATATATCGTAAAACTTCTAAAACTTATTGAGAAAAAATGAGAATTACAAAAATTGTTGATCCTGTTTAAAAAAATAAATAACGTTTACCCTTTCCTTGCCGGACTGTACCAGTAATGTCTATATCTCTCAGATGTTTCAGAAGTATTGAAACTGTATAAACCAGTTTGTTACTTGGTTTGAATTGGAAATATGCATAATCGTAAGCATACTTTTTGGACACTGACTTACCATATGTTGCTGAATTGAGTTATATTATTCAGCTCAGGATGAATGCCTTTATTTATATCTTTGAGCTGGCGTATTAGTATCTTGACGATAGAGTTTGATTCTACGCTGAAGCCAACTTGGAACTTCTAACTCAAGAATCAGTTACACGAAAGCATTCACTCAGATGTGTTTTTTTGAACACTGATAGTGGCTTTAAAGGTTCTAGTTATCTTTCTTAAGACAGCTTATCTTAAATAAAAAACGAACTGTCAAGGCTTTCCTCGAAAGGTTTAGGGAATCCTTTCAACAGAATTTTTAAAACTTAGCGGAACGGAATAAGCAGGAGCCATTAGCAAATTCATCATTAATCAAATTATAAGAGGAAATATAAAATTGTTTGTGTGAAAATTGGATAAGTGAGAGGAACTCAAAAAGTTCCAACCAGCATCCACCTGCAGTAAAGTCATCAATTCTCCATACTGTAGCATATGCATTCCTGTTAAACATTGCTTTTACTGTGACAGCCAAATTTATAAGAGATTCCACACCGTTGTTTAGTAACTACTGAAAAAAAAAGTTTTGATAGTGTCGTAGGTGTAGACGTAGAGTTCTTTTAACAAGTAACCTTTTCTAATTTGTTTCTTTGGTACGATTGTTTTGACCATTTTGCAAATTATTTTTATTTATTTACCAAAGATTAACAAATAAATTAATAAAACTCTTAACAAATCCCAATTAACCGAGACCAAAATACCAAAAAGTTTAAAGTAAGCACGATAAATAAAGCAAGCAAAAAGAATAACACAAAACGTCACATTTTTTCGATCATTTTGTTAAGTTTGACAGTTTTAGTTCATTGACTGAGAATGATCTCTTGCGTTAAAGTAAATAAAGCGAATAGTTACAATGCAAAGAAAATTCATAATTGACTTTCCTTTAATGACGCATTGGTCTCTCAGACCGATAAATCAATAATTTGGTGTTTCAACTCAAACATCTTAAAAAACATCTTAAAAACTTTTTTCATCATATACATAAGTTGGAAGTTTTCATATTTTGTTGTCTTTTTTTATTAAATTACGCCCTCTTTTGTATTCAAATATAAAAAAATGTGTGCGAGTATATGTATGTTTGATGTTGTTGGGAGCGACTTTTAATATTTTTAACCATTTTTATTATTATAAGGTGCAATTTTTTGAAAAAAATTAAGGATGCTATGGTATGTTTGATCATTTTGGCAATAGTTCGGCTCTTATTTAAGGTGTTTGTATTTGTTGAAATGCTCCAACAGTTTTAATTCATATCGATTGGCAACAACGTATCTCAAATTGCGTGACTGCATCATGTAAAAGTTGCTTGTGGACGTTATAAGTCTAGTACATCAGTTTTATAATTAAACAACAAATAATAACTCTGTGTCTTTGTAAGAAGTCACCGAAATTTGAACTACCAATTTAATTACCACAATCAAAAACTTATAATTCCTTACATAGTCGTGTTTGTAAATGTTTTCCTAGCCTGTGATATTATATATCAACAAAATCAAAATAAAAGGTGGATATTTAATTGATCTTAAACTATAAGTTTATCGATTATATATAAATTTTTTATAGAAGAGCTGAATTAAATGTCTTTAACCGTCTCCTTACCTCACAATTATGTATTTAACTAACTCATTTGCTAACAAAATAACACAAAATTAGGGCTTTTCGGGTTCAATATTATCGAATTGGGCACTATTGCATAGTAATAATGATGAATGGAAATTTTTTTTTAAATAGAGGTTATGAACTTAAAACTAACTTTTACGCCAAAACGGCAGATAGAAGCAGCTAGATACATATGAGTTCATTCAAATAGATCTTTTATATTATTCAGGCATATGTTGCCATTTGCCGGAATGAGCCGCACGAAAGATTGGGTCCAAAAAACTTTATAATAACAAAAAAAAAAAAAACAAAAGATTATTTCTATGTAAAATTCTTAAAACTTGCATGTTGGAAGATGAAACTAAAAAAAACCATTGTTTTATGGTTTGGTTAATAATTGACTTTAAAGATATGCATTTAAGGCACTTAAAAAAACATTTTTTTATATTTTTCTGTTTGATGTCCTGTTTTTATAACAAAATGATTTAATCATGAAAATAAACCTATGGTGCTCTTTTCAGTTATATTCCTTATTTGCAAATATAAAAGCAAAATTACCATTTTCATATGTTGAAAAATTATATCTATTGCCACTTTTTTTCCCCACTGTGCACCATCCTAACGTTGAGTAGAGCTCCAATACTGTGAATCAGTTCGTATAAAACAAAAAAACTCAAAAGCAAAAACATCGAAACCAACACAAGGAAAGCAGCAGATACTACAGAAGCAGCTAACGATTGATTTTCATTTTCTTATATAATAATGAAATTTTTTTAATATTTAAATGTTGCTATTTTGTGACTTAAATATAATAATGATTAAATCCTAAATTAAATATTCGTTAAGCTCTCGATATACCTGATATTTTGGCATATATATTATCTTTGAACGATGAGTATTAAAGACTGTAGGTGTACCCTGAAATATTACTAAAAAACGTTTCATGACGTTGAAAAATTTGTGAAAACAACCACATACAAACCGCGCTGTAAGACGTAGAATTACGTCTTCGGCTAATGTTCACATTCTGAAGAAGCTGTACATTTGACCGTATCACTAACATTAACCCTTATTTGACTGCACCTTAAACGCGAGATATTTGAAAGAAATTTTCTAAAAACAAATATTGTTTATTTTTACAGTGGTTGATATAATGCTACTTTAGTGTTTATACGCTAAACCTGAAAGGTCAGGGTATATTTACTTTGTGAAAACGCTTGTAACGCATAGAAATAAGCGAGTCCGGTAAAGAAAAGTACATAAATTCTTGATCAGCATCACCTCGTGAGTTGAACTATCCATGTCCGCCTTTTTCGGATTCTGGAAGAGAGGAGAAAAAAATATGCGTGTAGCAGCGTTTTAATTTTTCCCATATTTTCATGTTATCCTTACATTTAAGTTGAAAGATATGTTTGAAAGATTTATATAAAAAACCGCGGGGAGCATTTTTGTAGAACATTTTAACCCTCTTTTTCTTCAGTGTATGGGTCTTTTTTGCCTTTTTGTGCAAAAGAAACACCAATTCTATATCAGTTCAAAATGAACCCTTGAACAGATTGTGAATTTTTACTTATTTCTGGAGTTCAAGTTGAATTTTGAGCTTTGATATATTCAGAGACTTATGCCTGTATTCACCAACCTCGATATCACACTCACTTTATATCAGCAGGCGTTTTAGTTTGCTATATTTTTCGTATTCACCAAGCAAACTACATTTTTTGTTTTGAACTTATGTTCGAACTTTTCGAATAGTAGTAGTGCCATACAAAATTTAAAACAACAAGCCTGTTTTGTTTTTAGGTTGGAATCGATTGCTATTTTATAGAGAAGTCAGCGGTTGCTTAACGTTGGTGCATACGTAAGGTTGGTGCATACGTAAGGTTGGTGCAGAAGGGCTTTATATTAAAATTTTATGAGAAATATTTTTTTGACAATTTGAACCCTCTTCCTGTTTTATGGGTCCATTTTATGCTTTATGGAAATTGTTCATTCTGTTATCAAATCGAAAAATTTTGATTGGGTTAACATTTTTAGCATCCTTAAAGTTTTTTTTTCAAATATTTATTACCTACAGAAAATATTTTTGAGTTTTCGACTCTTTGTAAAAAAAAAATCTGAATAAGGACTTCTACGAGAATGCATGTATTTTAGTTTGCTTATAAGAAATAAAAGTAAACAAACAAAAGTGTTGTGTCGTATTTCCTTTTTTTATTTCGTCATGGTTGTAATTGTTGCTTTATTTTATTTTGTACAGTAGTTGCTGCTGGTTTTCTTCATTGTTTGCTGGCATCAACTAAACAGTAAATGACACTTGGAGACAGATTTTTAGTATTTTTTGTTGTATTAAAGATTTTAACACTGATCTTATTCGACAGCTGGCTCAGAGAATGCGTTTCAGCTAAAGATTTGCAGCAGATGCTAATCAAAAAGAAACGCAGCAGAATGTAACTAATGTTGATTTTAACAAAATGAAAAAAAAAACAAAACAAAAAAGGTTTCATTCGATTTGAAAAATATTCAAATTTGACAGCAAGTTTTTCAAATTAATAATTAATTTTGTCGGTTAATACTGTTAACCAATAAATAATCCAGTTAATTGACATATCTAATAAAATCTCATAAATTTAAGAAAACTGATTTAAAAAATTTATCAATATAGCGCATGATTTTTAAAAATAAGCAAAACCTTCATGAATTTCACAAAAATTGATATACAAAAATATTCTGAGCTGAAAATTCGAAAAAATTGCTTGAAAACTACGCCTTTTCTCCATAAAACTGACGTCATAAAAAAAATATAATCTTTATGACTCCGAATATACACTTCCATACGACTGTGGTGATATTTTAACATTGGACACACCGACGATAATTCCTGACTTGTTTTAATTTCTTAAAGTTCCCTTTTCTGCCTTGGGATTGCTTTATATTAACAGCTACGTTTATCCTTTACTGCAATTATCAATGTTTTTGCCCTCATAAATTCTTATCAGCCGGAATTTAATTTCCTTGTCTAACATTTAAGGTACCCTTAGGCCGTGGCTTTGCACGAGGTATCTGTAACTGTATCAGCAGCTCAATCGCATCCGTTCTATGCAATGTTAGCCTATTTTTATTAGAGCCCATTATCGTCACATACACACGTGAGTTTTTTGGAAGGCGTGTGTGTGTGTGTGTGTGGATCTCGGCTGTCAGGTGGTAGCAAACGTGGCGGTGGATTGCATGTAAATGTTTTTGCTTGAATGTGTTATCAGTTAATGTCGTCTTTCAAGTCGTATAATTTAACAACTACAAAGGCAGTAGCAGCAGCAGCAAACTGAAAAGCAGCAACAACAACAAACAATAACAAACAACAACAACAGCCAACAACAAGAACAACAATTACCGCAAACACCACATAAGCAACGCTTGCTCTTACAACAACCAACATTCGCACCGCCCACTTGTAAGCCATGAAATTTACATTTAAAAACAGCAACAGCCTAAAAGCAGGCTAAAAGCTTGGCATGCGTGTAGGTTACCATTTAGCGTTAGCTGTGACGGCACAACTGTAAAATTCTAATGTATAAAAGTAAATTTCTTTAAATATTTATTTTTTGTTATTTTGTGTGCATTTTGCTGCGCCTAATTTTATGCCATATTCTTTGAAATGTGCTACGTTTTTTTTCATTTTTTTGTCAAAACTTTCACGCCGTTTTGTAGCAGGTTAAAAAAAAAAGTTGTGCAAGACACTGACGTGCGGACGATTGTCGAGCGATTTTTATTGGATTTTAAATGCTAACATACTTTGAGGCGCATACGAGTAAAATTTACGTGACGTGCGTGGCATTTTTAACAATGAGTCGTACTGTATGCTGTAGAAAGTTTAATAAAAAAATATATAAGCACCTTTAGAATCAAGCTGAAGCAGTTTTGAAAGCTTAAGCAGCTTAACTTTGCGGCTTAAGGACTTTTACTTACACTTCGTTCTAGCCTAATATGGCATAGTGTTTTTTTTTTTTTTTTGTTTTCAGTAAATGTCAACAAACTTTAATGCACTGTATAAAGGTGTGTCTGTGTGTATGTGATGCTCTTAAGTTGTACATTTGGCCTTTTTCCTGCTGCTCTATGCTACGCATTATTCTGCCAAAGCTTATCTTGTTACACGCTGAACAAAGTTTTTATTTTGTCTCTTCGTTTATTTTTTTTTTTGGCTTTTTTTTTCTTACATTTACCTCGAATACTTACTCTGCTTAACCGAAGTCAGCTGGTAACAAGAAAATAATAAATGCCATTAAGGACACGAGTAGCCAGGTGAGTGGAAGAAAATGGCAAGCAGTGAAGCCAAAACAGTAACAACAACAACAACTACACCAGCAGCAAAAAGCAAAACTCAACAGAAGTACAACATCGTTGAAGCAACACAGTAAAAACACGCAGTAGCTAGCAAAATAACATCAACAACAACAACAACAAATTATAATAAAAATAACAGCGGGATGACGAATTGCGTACGCCAAGCAGAAGCTATAAATATGAGAAAAAAAAGCAAAAAAAAAAAAAAAAAATAATATAGTAAATATATATCTGTCAACAGCAGCAGCAGCACATTTTGCAGCAACAACAGCAAAAACAATAACAACACCACCATCATCAGCATCATCATTCACAACATGATCATCGGTATCAGCATCAACAGCAACATCTGGGAGCAACAAGTTTAAGTTTGTGGCTTGCCAATACCAGGTGAGAAAATATGTACTAGATGTTAGCGGTAATGGTTGGTGTTGCTTTGGGCTAACTGACAGATGGAAGGTCCACAAAGAAGATCTCTAGCTGAGTCAACTAACCGCAGGACATCTTTTACACGAGCACAACAAATGTGAAAATAAGCATTTCTTGTTAGGTTTTTCTTTAGGAATGCCTTGTTGTTATTTTTGTTGTTGTTATTTTTGTACTTATTGTCAGTACCAAGCTGTTGTGCTTGAATAAAAAATTGGTCGTTGTGGTCAACATGCTAAGCTTTCCACCAGGCATATCCAACAGATACATGCTCAATTTCGGTTAAAATATTTACTCGTATTGAGGTTTTAAAAAAAAAAGAACACAAAAAGTAGCAAGTTTTAAAATATAAGGCTAGGTCATAAATTAATTATGCAAAATATTTGTGTAATTTTTGAATTATTTTTTAGTTAGTCTGAGAGACAATTTAAAAAAAAAAATTCGGAATTTATGGAAGCTAATTTTATTTGCCAAAAGTGTTGAGAATTTTTAATAATTGAAACATGAAATATCGCCTGAGGAGTCTAAGGATTTTCCTCATATCTTTATCATGCTCATTAAGATTAGCTGGAACTTATTTCATAAAGTTGCCGAAATAAAAATTCTAAACTTATTGTTTCATAGTTGAGTTTAAATATAGTCTATCTCGTAAGCCACTGTAGTAACCATTTTTAAATTTTGTACTCATAACACTTTACAGCCTTCTACTTTTAACATACGTACGTGATATTGTATCAAGAAGTTCCCTCCTCCCCCACGTCATATGACAAACATTTACATAGAATTTTTTTTTAAATCATACTTTTTTGTTTTTTCTTGATAAAATATCAAAAGCCTTAGATTGACAGCTCAAAATCTTGTTGGAGATATAATTTTTGACTAATTAAAAATGTTAAAATTTTCAAGAGAATCCAACAAACATGCAGCAATTTTTAATATCTTTTTGACGGCTGTCTTTTTTGTAGAAATTTGCTATGGCTTCTTACGTAGGTGTCGATAAAAAGAAAGCACACAAAAAACAAAATTTCTGTGGAAAATCTTTATGTGCGTAACATTACATTAAAACATTCGCTAACACACAAACATACAGCAAAAATTTGATCTCTCTCAGAGTAAAAATAAAATTTTTTAGCTCAAGCCATCATTGTTCGCTATTCACTATTCACTATTCACTATTCACTATTCACTATTCACTATTCACTATTCACTATTCACTATTCACTATTCACTATTCACTATTCACTATTCACTATTCACTATTCACTATTCACTATTCACTATTCACTATTCACTATTCACTATTCACTATTCACTATTCACTATTCACTATTCACTATTCACTATTCACTATTCACTATTCACTATTCACTATTCACTATTCACTATTCACTATTCACTATTCACTATTCACTATTCACTATTCACTATTCACTATTCACTATTCACTATTCACTATTCACTATTCACTATTCACTATTCACTATTCACTATTCACTATTCACTATTCACTATTCACTATTCACTATTCACTATTCACTATTCACTATTCACTATTCACTATTCACTATTCACTATTCACTATTCACTATTCACTATTCACTATTCACTATTCACTATTCACTATTCACTATTCACTATTCACTATTCACTATTCACTATTCACTATTCACTATTCACTATTCACTATTCACTATTCACCATTCACTATTCACTATTCACTATTCACTATTCACTATTCACTATTCACTATTCACTATTCACTATTCTATTCACTAGTGAAATTATTTTGGAACGAAATTTTAATATCATCTAAGAATTCATAACCACATGTCTTCTTTCATTGTACTGTCAGAGCTGACCTCTACAAAGTTTTGCTACACCTTCTTTCGTTATTCCAGACATGGCTGAAGATCCTTAGTACTGGTCTTCATTTGGCATAACTAAATGCTCCCTTCAAGAAATGAAATAAAAAAAAAAATTAGACCTACGCTGCCAGTAGGCGGCATGAGTGATGAAGGTGCAAGATAAAGACAATATCACAACAAAGTAAAAATAAAAATAACTCACCGGGTGAGCGTTTTTTGGGTTTTTGTGTTCGTGTGAGTTTGTCTGTTTTCAAATGAGTATCTGTGGAATAAGATTATTTATAATGTTTATCGCTTATAAAGTATGAACATCAGCAGTCACAACAAGCAAGAAATGAACAAACACTGGCAACAAAAAACTTTGAGATAGCAATGTCATCGTCAGGCATTGCCAGGAGTTAAAAAAAGTTAAATAAATCCATGTGGCTTACCTTAGCAGCAGCAACAAAAACAACAATAACGATATCAATTTAAATTTTTAATTTTTGTTTTGTTTCATGCAAAAAAAATATAAACAATGTAAAAGTAAAAGTTCGTCTATTTCTGAAGTGAGAACAATAAACAAATTGATATTCCTTACATAAAGCATTCAAAGATTTAACAGCTTAAAGGATTAAAGATTACATCATAAAGTTTGAAGTGTATATTATCGATGCCTAATGCGCTGACGCTTGAAAGCTGCTTTTAAGCAAAAAGCTTAACCGTTAGCTTGTAAACTTGGCACAACAAAAAAAAAGAAAAAAGAAAAAAAAAATACAAAATAAATGCTTAATTAATGATACTCGTAACTCTGTGTGTACAGCCTAAGGCTTGAAGCTGCTTACAAGCTAGGTTTAACTAGTTGAAAAATTTGCTAAAAAATTCTCAAGGTATTAAGCTTTTGTTTCTGTAATTTTACATTCAATTTGTTTGTTATCTTCCTTGCCGTTAATGCTACATTCAATATTTTAAACACGTTTTCGATTAAACTGTCGTTATCTGCTGCCTTAAGTAAAGACAGGCATAAAACATAAAACAAACAGCTTATCATCAGAAATAAAAATATGAAAAAAAGTATGTACCTACATAAATAAGTTATGCAAAATAACAACAAGCTAAGAAATATTCTTTGTATTTTGTCAGAGCACAGAAATTTTAAAGAATTTTCACTAAACAGCACTGCCGTTGGCGCTGCTTAAATTCCAGGCCTAGTTATGTTTTATTTTTCGCTTCAAAGCAGCTCCAGCTTCAACAGCAAAGCAAGACCGAGAGCCTTTAGCAGAGTATTTGTCGTCTGAATGTCTGTCGCAACGTATCCTTAAAACTCAACTTCAATTAGATTTTCCATCATAAACGTAATAAACGATTTTGTAAAGAAATAATTCAAGCCACACGCTTGCTAGTCACCTATTTAATTGTGAATTCATCAGCGGCAGCAGTTATAGAAATAAACAATTTTGTTTTTGCTCTTGTTGTTTGTCTGTTATTTTGCATATTTTCCGAGGACTTGGTTATAAATTTTTTATATTATTTTGCCAATTATTTATTTAAGAGTGCACACAAGCTTTATTTATTTGTTTGTCTTGTATTTTAACAAGAAATCTATTAAAAAATATTTCCTAGCAACACAATAAGGCAGAAGAGCAACGCCTCAAATTTTTTGTAGAATTTTATATATGCGTGTTTTTTTTTTATTTTAATTTTTTATTAAAGTAGCTGAAGCACTTTTTTTGGAAATGGACTTTGCTTATTTTATAGCTAAATTTTGGAGGGTTATAGTTAAAATGAATATATTTTAATGGGTTTTTGCAATAACAGCTTAAAAAAAATTATAAAAAAAATATAATTCGCCTCTAGACAAGACTTATTGTTTGCATTTTAGAATTTTTTAAGAATAAAAACTCTTAAGTTTTCCATATAAATATAACTTAAGTTAATTTCCTGATTATTGTTATCTGCTTATCAAGGACATATAAACATACTTTTTAATTGGAAGCTAGAGATAAACTAAGCATTATATGCAAATATATGTAATAAATTAAAGTTTATTATTTAAAAAAAAAATATATCAAAAATAAAGTCTTATACAAGACTAAAGCCGTAAGAGTACACAATCTGCTCACAAATAGTTCAAATTATACGAGCTTCATAGAATGCTACACTGCGTATGAGTAACTTTATTATAACATTGAATTTTAACTTATGTATTTGTTATTTAACGACTAAATAAATGGACGAAAAAGAAAAAAAGAAAGAAAATAATTTGTTCTGTACGAGTTCTATAGATTTGCTTATAGTATCGATTTACTTGGGAATCATACAAATTCTTCAATAAAACACACCACCAGAGAATATCTGCTGATGTGGAATATGTAGAATTTGATAATACGAAATAATTTCAGTTCATCATTCGAACTCCAAGCCAGAATAAGAATATCGTAATTTTTATCAATCACGAAAGAATTTTTGTGTACTCTGCCATGTATAAAACTTCTGAGAAATGACATCAACATCACGATGCAGTCAACTTAAACAAAAAAATAACGTGACAATTCTATCAGCCAGATCCACTGATGGAAGTTTTGTACAACAACTTAATGACATCAATGACGATCTTGGTGTGTTCGTCAGTCACTTGCGGAAATAGCTGATGTTGAAATCAGATGACAGCAACTTGTACTCACCATAACATATCTTTTATCTTTGAAGCTATCGATCTTTCTCTGTCACATCATTATTTTCTACTACCACATGAATCTTTATCTACGCAAAAGAAGTATCAGTAGTTAAACTTTTTGCTACATCAAGTTAATTGATCCAGCAGTAATTAACAGCATTACCATTATTCGAATGGCACGATAGAATCAAAAGCCATTTTCATTTAAAGCATGTAAGTCAAGACAAGTGCATCCTGGGTAAGCAATTACTTTCGGAAGAATTTTGGTATCAGTTTCAAACTGCCTAAAGATATCCAGCCTATGCATCTAAATCTTAAATTAGCACTTTACCTTCTTCTTATTTTTGTTATAAGCGTCATATCGGTAATGCAATTATGATCTTACTAAGAATTGTGATTGCTCTGGTATATTCTATGTATATTCTATTGAACCGTTTTGATGCTACTTCCTCTTATTTGCGTGTGTTCTAGAGTGTGGTGCAGAAAGAATAAAGAAGACTTCCTCAGAGCCATTAAGTTCAGTTTAGAAATGTGAGTATATCGTTGATCCTTATAGAAGAAGGGTTTTTCCATTGTACTTAGTCTACATCTTGCTAGCTACATCCTATACATCTCGTTACAGCACGACACTGAAAGTTGAAGGAAGTGAATACCAAGCTCTTAGAGTGAATCACCAATGACTTGTACTGATTGCCGTTACTCTAGCTATATCAGCCTAGATATCCGGTTATCAGTTCGCGAGTTCTGCTTAGGTTGTATGAAGGCCATTTTGTTTTGTGGCTGTAGCAGAGGAATCATAACCAGGGACCGTACCGGTTATGGTTTTTATCAAAAAAGTCAAATATTAACTGTTATTTTTTAACTTTTATGTTTTCCGACAAAAATAAAAGTTATTTTTCGGGCAAACATAACAGTTACTTTTGACTTTTATTTTGTCGGTCAAAAATAACAGTTATTTTCTGCCGATTATTTTTTTCGGTCAAAAATATCAGGCAATTTGTGTTTTTTCAAAGGCTATTTTACTGACTAAAAAACTATCGATACCATTATTTTAGTCTCATCGGTGATCACGTTTTAAATATGGTATCAATAGTTTTTGAATCGGACAAGCGGCCTTTAAAAAAAAACAGATTGCCTGATATTATTGACCGAAAAAATAAAAGTCACAAAATAACTGTTATTTTTGGCCGATAAAATAAAAGTCAAAGGTAACCGTCATTTTTGTATGAAAAAATAAAAGGCAAAAAATAACAGTTAATTTTTAACTTTTTTTTAAAAGGATCTAAACATTCTTGAAGCTGAGGCCATTTGTATCATAATGGTATATTTGAAAATGTTCTTCGACAATTTTTTCATTGTGTCTTTTTCATTCGAAAATTGTAAAATAACAGTTATTTTCGGTCCCTGATCATAACTGCTTCCACTGTAAGCACATCAAGGGAACAGCCAAGCTTGGCTTATTTGTTCAATTTCTCATAACATAGATATTTCTGTGGTCAGGAAGCCAAATAATGGTTATATCAAGTTGAAGACTCAGCCTGGCTAGTTCCTCTTTACATTGCTTTACTAATTTGTAGTTCGATTGGATATCTGATAGTACAGAAGCATTTAAGTTTGGCACGATTTAAAGCCCAACAAGGCACACTTATCACTAGAAGTTCTGCCTGAAAGACGCTGACTGAGTCTGATATGAGAAATGAGTTGGCAATTCCTAGTTTCTCTGAGTGTCGAAGACAGCATCGGGGCCCCCATTGCGACATTCTGCTCTAATTGAGAACCTGTTAGTTTTTGCAAAGTCAAAATTGGGAATGTCGCTGTCTGTTATCAATAGTTCCGGTGAAAGAAAACTAACGATTTTTCCAGTTGCCAGACTTAATTAATTTGATCACACCTTTCGATAAAGTTAGTTTAATATGTAGATCAATGGAAAACAAGTGACTCGTTGTTCTTGTTCCAACTAATTTTCTAATATCCTTTTTTTAATTAAATTTTTATTTTTATCTCACCTCAAGGAATATTAAAATTTTGCCTAAGATGTGTGATAATATTAATGCATCCAAAAAAATTTGCCATATTCTAATTGTACTTCCAAAAAATATCAAATTCAAATATTGCTGCATTATGATACTGACTTTATGCAATGGCGTAAAGTCCACTTTGACATCGGATTTGTTCTTTTCGTCTCTAAATAAGGGTTGTTTAATTTTTTGAGTTAAAGCAAAAAACACTACTGAAGATCAATGCAATGCGTATGAGTAACTTTCATATCAAATTAATAAAATTAATTCATCTATACTATTATATAAAAGGAGACTCACGGATTTGCGGCGACGTGTTCTCAATAACCGCTGAACCGATTTTTATAATTTTTTCACTATTCAATTGCTATGATAAGCGAAATTAAAAAAAAGATACTACGTTTTTTACAAAACTTTTTCTTTAATTATTTAAGAATTCATGTCTTTTAATTCATGCTAATGCTGTACAAGCAGCACAACAAGCAGCAGAAAACCAATGCTTAAGCTCTGGCTGTGAGCACGGCTGCCATGTTGTGTCGGGAGTTGCTCTCAGTTTGGTCTGTTGAGCAGTGTTGCCAACAATCTGACATCGTATTTGTTATGGTTTTCAGACTTGAATTGTTTATACATATTTACAGTAAAAAAATCTTTTTCCTCTTATGCCTGATATATAACCAAATTATTATTTTGTTATTTATTGCAAATGTTATTCATCGACAATAACACAATCTCGACGGATTGAAAGCTTTATACAATAGTTAAATTTGTTTTTATGGCAACACTAGCTACTTTATTTGCAGTCAACTTCTTGCTCAGAGAGAAATATAAATATATTAAAATCTTACCATGAAATGGGGGATGAAATTTTTTATTGTTGTAGTTATTTCAGTATACAAATATTCCATTGCATATGCTCAAATGCTTCTCAGAGGATCTCAGTACGATCTGAAATGTCGCATTGATATGTCATTGTTTGTGTTCATCTGCGCAGAAATTATGTTCATGCATTCAACCTTATAAAATAGATTTCCTTAAAACTTTTCAATAGGTTTATATTGGACGCATCAGAAAATAATTTTTGTTTTTATTTTCCAACGTCTTTTTTAAAATCAAATAGGTTGGTACTATGAAATGAAGTTGTAACAAAATGATGACCATAAATGTAGAGGAATACCAATATAACTTCTTTAATTTAGTTGGATTTTCGATTTTGTTCCAAACAGAAGCCTCAAAGTTTTTTATTTCGCGTGTTAATAAATGTTGCACATTAAAAGAGTTATTGTGATTGGAGCATATTTTTTATTTTTAACCGATTTCAAAAAGGAGGAGGGTCTCAAGTTGGTTGGTTTCTCTGTTTTTTTATAACAGCATTATAAATAATGCATTTGCATTGGTCTCCAGTAGTTTTAGTTGAACCTTAATATTATAATTCAACTTTTGAATGGTTTTCCATTATATTAGACAGCCTGGCATAAGCTACGCAGCGCATGTAAAACGCATCGAAAACGTATGTTTGACGCATATTTTAGTGTTTAAAAGATGCGTAAGTTAAGCATATTTTAAACAAGCTGTTAACATCTTCTTTGTATATTAAAATGATTGTATGTACAAGTAGACTTTAAAACCGCTAAACCAATTGTTATGAAATTTTCAGGGAAACTCTAGCAAAGTCTGCAGAGCGCTCCTGTGAAGTTTGGCATCGATATCGAATAGCTTTAGAATTACATGTTGCACAGCTCCAAAATTCTGTATTTGACCTCAATTTTCACGTGCTGTTTTACTGGTAAAATTTTAAAGCCGTTGCAGAAGGGGCGTGACACTTTTAAGGCATTCAAACTTTTCAGTATAATTTAAGAAACATAAGTCACAAATTTTTGAAACTCGGAAGGAATATAACATTTAGTCGTGTCCATCCACTGGAAAAATTCAGCAAGCATTGGAAATTGGGTCGTGACACCATCAACATAGTTCTAATAGAAAACTGGTCTGAGCTTTGGTCAAGTGGGTGCACCTTCCCCTACAAGCTACATTTTTGATCGAATAGGTTCTGAAGTCACAGATGAAGTACATGTGTTTGTTTAAGGCTGCGTGCATTTTCAACGCCGATTCAGACAGACAGGCAAGCTGAAATCTGTGTGAACAAATGAGATACAAATATCTATCTCTCTCGCTTTTTCACACACTCTGCGGACACAGGCAGGCAGTCTGAATCGGCGTTTACTATGCACGTGGCCTAAGGCGTAGCAACGCGCGCCGGGTATTGCTAGTAAGTAATAAAATTAAATTATAAAACCTACACAAGATTTTTCGTTTCACTAACTAAATATATAAAAGATCAAAATTGATAATATAAAGTTCACGTCTGAAAAATACTTAAATTTTATAAGCAACATTAAATGAGTTTTTACTGCATTAATAAAGAAATCTATTTGATTTTCATTTAATCCATAGATTGGTTGATTTAACTCACAAAACATCAAAACACAAATTTATTTTATTAACTGTTGATTTGTTGCCAGGTATCTTGAAACTAAATGAAATCTTATTGATTATACAAACAAAATGACAATATTGCAGTTAAAATTATTTAAATGTACAACGTGACGTATGAGTAACAATAAATGCTGATTGTTGCAGTGTTGTCATAAGGAGGAGAGCGCGCTCCTAACGGGAAAATAAAAATTGATTTAATTGTATTTTTCATATACATCATTATTCACTTTTCTTAAAACAATAAAATTAAAAATGCAATGTTTTTACCGCAAATATAAAATTATTAACTTGAATTGTTGTATGTACAAAAACATGAATCATAATTTCAGTCCATAAAACTCAGTATCTCATGTACCTTCATGTAGATTTTCCAAGTTTTTGTTGCTTTTGATTGCTTTTTGACATACTAAATGTTCTTTACAGTCAAAAATAAAATTTCCATCACATACGTTATTTTTTCATTAACTAATATTAACTCATTAACTAATTTCAAAAAATAGAAAAAACAACATTTTTATACAAACAAAATGCTGTGTGGAGATTATAGGCCATTTAATTCGAAGATTTGCGGGATCCTGAGATTGCCTTAAAATTTCTGGACTTGGTTTCTTATTATGAACAAGTATTATTTATTTATTTTGTGTTGTACGTTGATTTCTTGTTCATTTTCTTATTTTCACAGAGTAATAATGGATAAATAGAGTTCAATAGACTTGATATAGAATTTGAACATTGCATCAAAAATTGCATAAGACTTATTTTTTTGGTAAATTAATTGGTTTTTCTCTATGGATGATTCCTGGTATCCCGGGATACTTAATAACTTAATCCAGAAATTTGTATAGAGTCCCGAAATTGTTACGCTTTTTGGAGTGGAGATCACTAGCTAGTAAATATTAAAAATAGGAGCGGTCTAAGAATAAAATCCTGTGGTATTCCACTTTTATTCGTCGTCAATGAACTTAGGTGTATAACATCCGAGCTTTATAAAAATTTTATATGGGCATTTCCACAGAAAGGTCTACCGGGACCGAAAAAAAATTGTTAAATAAACAAATAATTTTTTTGTTATTATTTAAAAAAAATGCTTGAATTTTTATAATTTACTGCATTTACAACTAATTTCAGTTTTTATTCTGAGAAAATTGGCCTGATATCTGAGAAATATGTTTTTCTTGCTTTTAGCTGCTTTTAAGGACTTTTCCTCTTTAGTATTTTTCGTTTATTTATCAACGTTATGTTTGCACTCTTCTTATAAAATTCATCTATAAACTACAAATAAAAAGATACCAAACAAAGCACGATTTACGGTAAATTTTTTATATTGCTTTAACTACTATTCGAATGTCGCGTTCTTGTACCTAAATCATCATATGTTATCAGAACTTCGTGATCGTTCTTACCAAGTGTCTGAAAATTGTAACTTAAATCAAATTTGGTCGCCTTATTATAAAAAAAAAGTTACTGCAGGTAAAAATCATACTAAACACTTAATATTGATCATCAAAATGTGTCGCGTTCGCGGTCATGCGCCGTATTTTTAATACACTTTGTATGGGAAAGTATGGAAAGGTTTCATTCGATTTTAAGTTAAAATTAAAGCTCATGAGGTAATTCTCAAGTCATTAAATTGATTTTTAGTAGATTTTTAACAAATTTTCCAATTTGAGAACGTCAATTTGTATGGGAGGTATACGTGGTTTTCATCCTATTGGGATTATTTTCAAACATGACCTTTATTTTTACGATATAAGCTTAAATATCGAATTTCATTATTATAACATAATAATAACGGCTGTAATCATGTCAACAGATGGGGAGACATACAAAAACAGGGATGCCACTTTTCTATATATGTCACGCCTCCTTGTGGGCGTAAAAAAATCTTCATAAAGTAAATAACCACATACGTAGGACGGGTGGTGTTACAAAGAAATATAATATTTTTTCTCACTAGCCTCTTATGTATTTTTTTTTTTTTTTCATTAATATTACTTTAATAAAACTCACAAATAATATTTACGATGTTTTTGGTAGGTAATGCAATATTTAGCTGAAATTACTTTAACTAATTCTTATTAAAAACGTAATGAGAAAAAATGTCGCGTGCTAGATGTCGCGTTCGTGATCAGGCTTAAGCTCAATAAAAAAAAACCAAATGAAATATGTCAAAATGACAAATATTTCTTGAAAGCCACATTAATCTTATTTAATTTATAGTTAACCGCTTTAAAATATTATGTTACGTTTCGCAGATATTTGCATTTTTCTAGATGTAGTCGAAAACGAGTTCCATTTTTTGTCGCGTTCGCGATGCCAGGTTTATTGATAATATTTTGGAAACATAAAATCTAGAGAACCTAACTTTTTTTTCTAAATATAGTGCTAATAAAATGCTATCTAAAACTTTAAAAAAAAAAAAAAAATTTATTTTGAGTTTTCTTTATTATTTTGCTCCTCAAAGGCGTACGAATGTCGCGTTCGCGACTATGGAAATGCCCATATTCAATATTTTAGTCTTTATTTAAATTTAAAAATTATACCTATGTATTTATAAGAAACAGAACATGCTTTTCTTAAATTGAATTTTCTTTTTTATGCTTAAGTTTTTAGTTTCTATATTTAATTTCTTATATTTAATTTTCTTTCGGTATGACACATCCAGTTCATTGGCGGTATGACGTAAATTATGTTAATCGACGGCGGGTTAAGGGTTTTTAAAGTTTGAATAGTCAGATCTAGTCTTGGCTCTTTGATTTCTAAAGAGAAAGTAAAGAGAAACAAATGTTGACCTTTAATTTAGAGCACAGTAACAAATTGAAAAATAGCACACATTCAAACATCGTAGAAAAATCAAGAAAGCAGAATAGTCTAAGATGTTTCTTATCCTATGAACACAGAATGTCATCTACTACCCGAGAAACAATTTCATGTTTTGTGTTAATTAAGTAACATATATATGTCCGGTGACCGTGTAAGTAACTGTTCGATCTCTGCGCCGGAGGATGTGCTAGTTCTGGAACACCTTGGGCAGGCACAGTGTACGAACGAAAACCGTATCGGGCACTCGTAAGTTTATTGTTTCCAAATATTTCCAAATATAGTCGCTCATTTTTTATTAATTTATGGATATAATACAGACAAACTACGGTACTAGGTATATTTTGGGTGCATTTTAGTTAAGACTAAGACCAGTTTTTAGTAAAATATATAAATTTTTTCCTTGTTACTACTCGTAGATTTTCACAATTATACTGAGTCTAATACTCGGGACTTGTGTTGTATACAGAGTTGTTGTTACTCAGTTGTTGTCTCCTAAAAGAATTGAGCAGTAAGTTCTAAAATTGACCTCTGTAGGTCACTCTCTTTACGCGTTGTGATTTTATCCAAATATTTAGTATTATCAGGTACCAGTGGTGTAGATAGCTTTTGGTTTTGGGAGGGTCATACTGTCATCCTGTCATACGCTAAGTAAATACATAAGTAAATACATACTTGTTAGAGTACCGATGAAGGGTATGGAATTTTCAAAAGTGACAATTTTTTTCGCTCCCCGCAAACTTTCCTGAAGAATGGGTGCAAACAATAAGATCTGTAAAAATAAACTTGCTCTGGTCCCTTTTGAGATTTGAAAAATACTCAACTGTTTTCTCAAAAACTCTTTTAACATAACTGCCTTATAACTTTTAAAATATGTACCTTTTAAGTAAAAAATAATGTCGAACAGTTTTCCTGCAAAATTTATAGATAAATATTTTTTGATATTCACTTTGCTTCTTTATCATGTCGGTTTTGGTTTGTTAAAAGGTCAAACAAAATTTTTTGTAAAAATTCAAGTCAATTTTTTGTTTAAAATAGTAACAAGCATTTATGTTTCGCGCAACGTTAAAGTAATATTATATTTTTCCTGAAAGCTATTGCATTGGTACACTGAGAAAAATTTCATTAACGCAAAACGGCTTTAAATATATTTAAAAATTTCCTTTACGTTAAATACAGCTGTTTTTATAGATAAATTTAAAACAAAAAAATTTGTTTTTAAATCAATGTTTATGTCCGTTTTGTACTAAAAAATTAAAAAAAAAGAATGAAGAACTTTAAAAACTTTTTTTTAATATTTGCGTAGTAATTAAGTAGCTCTTTAGTAAGTTGAACAATTATAACAATCGACTCTAAGAATTAAAAGATATAAGCAAAAATATGCACTGGCGTGACGTTACAAAAAACAGAAGTGGTTTTCGACTTAGATTAGAAAATTTGCACTTCTAACTTTTTTTATACAAAATTTTATTTGTAAGAATTTAAAATAATATAAGTTTATTTTGATAGTTATCAAATTAAAAAATCTTTTCTCAGTTTTTTTTTTTTATTAGGCTAAGTCATCTGGCGTAACGTTACTGGCGTTACGTTACTTAAATTTCCATCGGAATATTTTAAGTTGAAATTTGTTTAAAAAAATATTTGACGTAAATAAAACATAAAGTTAAGCTATTATCTAATATAAAAAATCAAATGTTTGTCTGTTAGTCTATCTGTCTGTTACGTATAGGCTCGTACCTATAAAAACGTACGTTTCATAGAGTGAAAGCTCATAGGGGGTGTAAAATAGTGGGCGGAAATATGTGGGCCTGGCACTCCAGGGCGCTTTAAGCAGTGCATTTTTAAGACTCAATAACTCTCAAATGAGTTGACCGGTTTTACTTAAATTTGGTACGTGTAATAACTAGACCTCGGATTTTGCATATTTGCATATTTTTGAAGGATTAAGATAGATAAATTCTGATGACACCAAAGTTCGTTTCATTGAAAATAGAGTGGAAAACGAAATGCATATTTTAAATTTTTTTGCATATTTGCATAAAATGCATATGCATTATATATGCCAAAAATATGCAAACTATGCAAAATAGATGCAACATATGCAAAACATATGCAAAATATGCAAAAACTTCCTATGTAACAAATCGAAAAATAATATAAAAGCTACTCAGAGGATAGTATACATATTGTATATTTATTATATTATCAGATATTAAAGCAGAGCAAATGAAACGTAATACATACGATATTGTATAGGTTTACAAATTATTCAATCTCTGCAAACATTTGGAAGACGATTAGAAGATAAGATCATTTGGCCACGCGCTAGCGATTCGCCTAAGGGATTTAAAAAGCTTTCAAAATCTATCATTGAAATATAAAGCAGGCTCTGAAAAATCATTTAAATTATTCAGAAATTTTAACTTCTAAGCAACTTCATGGAACTGCTAGTTCAAACTTGCAACAAATGGAAACGTTCAACAACTTTTCAACAAATCGCTGATAACCTCTAAAAGTATGTCTTGGCCACTTGACATGTCTTGTCAGCGAATCACTTTAGACTCTCTACCGATTCGTGAGTGAATTTCTGTCGAATCGCTTAATACTCTTCTCGGCGATGCGTTGGCGAATCTTCCCGGCGAATCGCTTTTATGGCCTCAGCTGCTTACATTCGGCGATACCCGGAATTTTCTCAGAAGAGCTCGCCGGCGATTGTTTCATCTTCCAAGCGATTCGCTGGAGATTCTCAGGCGATTGAAAATGTTTTCAGGGATATAATTGGTATTACAAAACATAACCATAATTTTCTCTAAATTATTAATTAAGAGGCTTTGGCGTTTCCTTCCAAAAACCATTTTGTAAGCGGAAAAGCTTCTCTCAACGTCACAAGAAATAATTGGAGCAAATTTTTATCTAATGATTTTTACATTTGTGACGGTTTCAAGTCCAGAACAAATCTTCATCTTTGAGATTTAAAATATTATTTATTTTTGAAATGATATTAAAATGTGGATTTATTTTCAAGATGGCTTAAAATATCTTTTTTAAAACCAGTCTAAAATCACCAGTTATGTTGTGAACTATATTTTTAGCTAGTGGTAGACCCTTCGCTTCCAAGGAAGTTAATTTTTCGGCAACTCTCTCAAAATTTGATTTAATATATATAAAATCCCGATATAGTTGGGGATTTTTTATCAGCTTTATTGCTTGCTTTATAGATTCAGCATCTTCTGGGTTCGGTGTTTCAAGAACCTAAAATGCAAATTTAGAATTTTTTTCTTTACCAAACTGAAGTAAATGCATATCGTCGTTGTGTACCCATTTTAATTGTTTTGTCGACCAAAAATAAATTTCTTTTTTTTCTTCATTTACCAAAGCGATGGTAAAGCGTTGGAAAGGGCAAGCAATGTGAAGTGGTACATATGTATATATTATATATTCTTCTGCATTGCTCGCAGTTTAATATTTAACGATTGGAATTCAATATTTTGATGAAATTCGTTTGCATATATTTTGCATATTTTGCATATTTTTTGCATATGTTGCATATATTTTGCATATTGGTGGCATATTTTTTTGCATATTTTTTGCATATATTTTGCATATTTTCGATATGCTTTACAATTTGTTCTATTTGAACGATAAAACGTCTAGATAAAAAGTTTGGTATCAATCTGATTAAAAATATGAAAGTATGCAAAATCCGAGGTCTAGTAATAACTTAACCCTGCAACGGAATTGAGGCTTCTTAATTTTCAAAAACTTCCTTAGGAGGGGGCTTTATTCAATCAACTAATGTCAACAAATCAACTAATGTCTGGCTCATTCACGTCAAAATGGATGAACCGATTTTGATGAAACTTGGTAAACATTTATATCTGTTACTGAAATATATCCTATGATTTTAAAAGTTCTTTTGACAAAAATCAAGGAATCAAGGCAAATGAAGTCAAGACTAATGAATAAAAAGAAGTGTAACAAATACGAGCAGAAGCTTTATAAAGATGAACAAAAATCAACCGAACAGTATTGACAAAAACCGAAGTTAAAAGTAGACAATCCAAAAATAGAATCGATGTCAAAATGGTTTTTTAAAATTAGAATTTTTTTTGAGATAAAAATGCATATTAAATGCATGCTAAGAAAAACTTTAAATGCATTTTTCTAGAAATCACTTCTTTCAAACTGGGTGATCATTTTCTTCAGAAACCAGACGTCAGATCGAGACGTTGAAGATGTTTTTGTTTTGCAATCCTGTCCGGTAGGTATAGTTTTCTGGAAATTTGACTAAACACTTTTGACGGAAGAAGCGGGTAAAACCCCAAAAAACGATAATTTAAAAAATTTAAAAATTAAATTGATAATTTAAAAAATGTTAAAATAAGAGCAGATTTAACAATCGTACTCTTTCTGTGCTCAACGCACAACCCCGAATAACACAGGATAACATGCGCTAGTATATTAGGGTATTCACACTGACTTGGGTAGTTGGGTATGGGTAGATTTAGTACTTTTGACAACTGCGAGCACCCTTAATTGCAATTGAGTACTTTGTAGAATAATTTTGGGCAGTGCTGCATGGTTTTTTTATCTCTTATTTAATTTACTTTGTTTTAAGATTTCGTCAATTCAATTATTGCCTACTTTTGGTAAATGTTGTGTTAACCCATGAAAAACGTACTCAATTTGACAAGAAATCAATCTACCCATACGAGTCAGGGGGTTAGCTAGAGTATATTGTTAAATTTACTCTAGCTGACCCCCTTGGGTACAAAGGCACGTTTACAAAAACAAAATGCCAAAACTGCAAAAATACCAACGTCATGTACCAATCTACCCAACTACCCACGGCAGTGTGAATACCCCTATTAAATTTTTTTAACTTCTACCCAATCGACTATGAAAAGTTGAAACAAAATTCCACTTAAATTCCACTGCAACCAAATTCAGTAATACAGAATTCATATATCATTAAAAGCAAATCAAAATTTTACCGTTTATTGATATTTGTTTGTTCTTTTGCATTTATTTTGTGGTTAGTTGTTGTTGTTGCAAAAGTTTTGCATAAGAGTGCAATTGCAGAATTACACTTAGAAATGGAAATTGTTAAGAGAAAATGCTCATAGAAATAAACAAACCTGACCAAAACCTTAAATAATAACTTTAATTTGGTAGCCCGATATCTTGCCATCGCAACATGGGAAAAATTTGAACTCTTTGATTAAATTAATTTCGAATATTTCGCTTTATTTTTTTACAAGTAAAAAAAAATGTTGGTTAACTTTTCAATTAATTTTTTCGTCACGGTAGACTTATCTGCGGAAATGCCCATATCTAATGTAATAGTATGTAGTATTAATTTAATTAGATAAATATATATATATATACATTTCTCAAGAAGTATAAAAAACTTATATATATATTTATTTTCAATAATAAAAATTATAAATATATCATACGCTTTATTCATATAATTTCTAATGGGTAGCTTAAAGATGAGAAATTAAGGGGATAGCCTACTGACCGAAGCCGCGGTGAAGTCCCACCCAAACACAACAAGCTAAGTATTCGGAGAGATATCCGATCGGCCGAAGCCGACGGTGAAGTCCTACCGAGTGCAACAAACTCAACTGTAGGATATCCGACTGCTTAACGCCGCCAAGTGCTGTCTGTCATTTAAGACTGTCCAATCTAGTGCAAAATACGGAATCTAACTACAATGTATGCAGCAAGCAACCCGCCTCTCGGTGTTTTGCTTAAAAAGATTAGTTTACTCGTTGCCAAGTTAAAGACGGACAAGGCACTACGCCTTCGAGCCGCCCTGACTACCGATACAATTGGCTAGTCTTAAATAATCTATTCACAGAACGTAATGTGAACTATGTGCATGCTATACAAAAATCTATTTATAGGTGATGGTTGCTTTGTTTTGCGTTGCTTATGTGTCTAACTGGTTATGATGTTATTGTTGTTGCACATTAAGCTAGCTGTTTTGCTATGCGTTGGCTGTATGTGTTTTACTTGTTGTGATGTTGTTGTTGTTGTTGTATACTATGCTGGCTGCTTTGTCGATGCAGCCACATGTGTTGGCTGTGTGTGTCTAACACTGTGATATTGTGGTTGTTGCGCTAGAAGATTTTGTAACGATGTTGTTGGTAGATTGCCGTTACAGGGTAAAAAACGTTGCTCGGCCGTTGCACACTAATTAAAAAATATACTGAAATTTGAACAGGTTTTAATGAAATATAATTCTGAGGAGTACTTACGTCCAGCCCATGGCATATTTTGAAATCCAATTTGCTTTTTTTCGACACAAGTTCTTTATCATCAAAAGAATAGTCGATTTCGACGGCGGCCACTCTAGTATAAGTTTTATTATATAATTTTTTTTATTTTTTTTTTAAATCCCTTTATTTTTTATTTCCAGTCTTTTGTATAAACACCGAATTCCTCTATACTTCAACATTAAAATAGCGTCATTCAATATTCAAGTCAGATCTGTGCTACAGTGCGTATGAGTAACATTAAATCTTAAGCTGTCTTTTTTAGTTGCACTAATCTATGTAGGAATGCTAGCTTTAGTAAATTTATTATATATCTCATATCACACCGAAAGGCAATATTTTCAAATATTGCGACACAACTTGCAAGTTTTTTCACAAACTTCACACGAATTTCTAGTAAGTTTTACACAAAAAGGTATTGTTTCCTTTCAAACACATCCAAAAAGAACTGAATTTTCATATGATTAATTTTAAATGATTGAAGTTATGACATCTCCCTCTTTCTCTCTCTCTCTCTCACTCTCTCTCTCATTTTCTCTTTCTCTTTCGCTTACATATCTGCCTTATGATGTTTTGTCAAAATTTTCCATCATAAACAATGTAACACAACATGCCAGATTCATTATTTACATAAACCGTAACTGACATAATCCTTCTTCTATGTCTATGTCTGTCAACCAGGTAATTAATGACAAATCAACATTTGGCCACATTGCAGCCCATTAAAATGTTTTATTAATGTTTATTTGCTGAAATTCAAATAATTTTGTAAGGTCCTTTGATAATTTGCTACAATTTTTAAACACATCAACTTTGTGGCTAATTAATTATTTACTGTTATAAGCCTCTTGGTTTTTGTTTTGTGGCGTTACGCCCAAAACTTGTGCTTTTGCGCAATTTTGTGGCTATTTAGAAAATTAACAATTGAGCCATTCAGGAGAGTGCTTTACAATGTTTAATCACGGAGTTTGCTGGTAATCATTAATAATTTATGATCTACAACCAGTTAAGGCAAAGAACAACGACGACGACGACGACGATGACTGACTTATGCATGTGAGCTGTGATTGTGGTGGTGGTGGTGGTGGTGGTGTGACTTTATGTGAAGAATGATAGTATAGCTAAGAGAAGTTTAGTGTTTGGCTAAGTTCTGAACTGGACTCAAGGGCACCAGCACTGTTTTGTTATATTTGCTGATTGTTAGTTTTTGAAGCATGTTTCTTGGGTGCTTTATATAATAATTGTGTCAATTGAGAAAGGAGCATGCATTTGACAAGAAGTAGAGAAATAAAGTAAGAAAGTAAGTTTTGAATATGTATGTATATGATAATAAAAGGGTGTGTTCTTGCCCACAAAGGTTGTAAATTTAAAATGGAGTTTGTTATTAATGTTTCGGCAGAGCAAAATTTATATGTGCGTAGTGTTGACATTTATATATGTAGGCACGTGTATCTACGCTCAAAATAATGCCAACAGCTTTAGTCAGTTTCTGTTTGAAGTAAGCAATGCTTTTACAGCTTTTTAATAGATGGTTCTAGGCTAAGTTATGTACGTTTTGTTTTAGGCGAACAAGTTATTAAAAAAGTTGATCTATTTTTTTGGGGAATATTTGAGTGACGATTTTTGTTGCTACCTATAATTAAGATAGCATCTAGAAAAGTTATTAGTAACTAGTTTTTGTGTCATTTTAGAGATAAAATTTAGTTGTACAGACACTGCACCATATCAGCCTTCAGCCATTATTATTTTTTTTTTATTTGTTTTGAAGAAGGAAGTACATACATATTGCTTTCCAGGAATCTGCAATTTTTTGCTACTTCAAATCTTTTTATCTTAGATGCAGTTGTTTTCCTAGCAGCTTTTGTGATTATTTTTTTTGCTACATTATTTCTTTAGGCAACACCGTTAGTTTTGTAAACAAGAACTAGTCTGTTTAGTATTTGGCTGCTTTATGCACTTTCGCAGGTATTACTTGCAAAAGCAATAGCGTGCAACTTCGTTTCAAAGAAATATTAAAAAACACTCATACAAGCGCATTAACAAACACACGCACAAGTACTAGAACACACCTAACTCATAGCAAAATAAATCTTTTCACGAGTAGCACGATGTTACGTTCGTGTTGCCTTTGCATTTTTTTTTTCCATTTGCGTCTCGCTATTTTTGCTCCAATTTTGACGCTGTGGCTTGCGTATTTATTTTTTGCATATCTTCTTCGCCCCACTTGCAAACGACGCTTTCTCGCGCTTTGATTTCATGAGCAACTTCATCAAAACCAAACCCATTTTTATAGTTTGCATTTCTTTTGAGTATGTCACAGTGCTGTTTATTTTTTTTTTGCCGCTACTCTTTGCATGCATTGCATTTTATCAAAGCATACTTTCAGGCTGTTCGGACTAACAAAGCAAGTAGTGCAAAATTATGTCAGTATTTTGTTTTTCTCTTGCCTATTTGTGCTTTTTTGTGCCGTTTTTTGTTTTTTTTTTCTTTCTATTTAAAATGGCAAATAGGCGACATAATTAAAATTGCAGCTTAAAGCTTTTGTAGCATAGATGCTCGCATGTCCTTAAACTATTTGAAATTCTATTAAAATTCACATCCCAAAGCAATTTCACACGCACAACCACTCAACCAGGTGAGTCGGTTAAACTTTGGCGCCTTGGTAAGCTGTAAGCTATCAGCTTGGTATCACATAATGACCAGTTTAGATGTGTGTGTGTGTGTATGTGTGAGAGTGCGAGTGAAATAGTGTTTTAGTTTAAGAGTAAGCAACATCTTTTTTGTGCTTCCTTACATGGCTTTGCATGTGTATGTATGTGTGTGTGCGTTCATATTTTTTTGTGTGCTGCTACTGTTTATTTTGGGTCAGATCCTTAGGGAACCATGTGTTAAAATCAGTGTCAACGCTGCAAAGGACATTTTAAATAATTAATATTATGGCAGCACACAAGATAAAGGTGCTGAGGTCATTAAAAGACGAATGTTACTGTATGTAAGCAAAGTGAAAGCAGTTGTGTTGTCCAGCAAATCTTACCTTTCTGTTATTATTGTTCTGTTGTATTTTGTTATCCCTTTTTTTTCAACCTCTTTGCTTATATCAAACTCTGCCCAAAAATTTCAACTTTATTTATGTATGTGTTGGTTGAGATAAGCCCATAAAGTTGACTGCAAAAGCTTTAACGAACTACTTAAAATACCCACAAGTAAAAGACATGATTTTTTTCTGAATCAAACTCACCCAAAAATAAAGCAAAACAAAAACAAAAAAAAAAACCTTGTTTTCAAGGGAAACGGAAATTGTGCAAATATTTGAAATATTTCTCGAAAATTATGATGTTAACAGCGAAAATCAATGAAGTTGAAAGCAATTGACTGCAATTTGTAAGCAAACGGAAAAAACAAAATAAAAAAAACACACCCAAAAAAACAAAAAAAAAAGGCAACACAACCGCACGTTGCCAAATCAATTGAAATGAAATGGTAAACATTTTATTTGTTTATTTATAGTTCCGCAGTTTATTGAATCACACTGAAGTGAAAAAAATTTTTGCATGTAAAAAATAAAAACCAAAAAAAGTTGGTTTGTTTGACAAAAATTTTAGAAACACTACAAAAACTAAAACACAACAAATAATTGCATAATTTATGGAAAAAAGAAAAAAAAAATATAAACTGCAAAAAACACAACTTGTCAAATATTTTTACTTGTTTGTTATTGAAAGCTTCAGCAAATATTTTGTAAAAAATTAAAAAAAAAAGAAAGTTTATTTGAATGGTTTCTTAACCCTTGCCTAGAATAATCATGAAACATTTTTGAGGTAATATTCCCATCATTTAGGCCATAAAAAGATGAAGGTGGGACATAACATTCGCGTCACAGAAAAGACTTTTTTTTAAAATTCAGAACTCAGTCAAAAACAAACATTTTTCCAAAATTTTATTATTGTAGAGAATTGAACAAATTCCAAGAAAAAAAATTCAAAAAATATATTTTCACTTCAACATGGTTTTATAGAGCTTCAAACTGGCGTTAAGGAAAAAAAGGGGCCTCGTGGTTGTTGCGCTGGGAGTCGTAAAAATTGTCCGATATGGAAAAAAATGACTCTTTAAATCCTTACAAAATTGATTATTAATTTTTGGTAATGTTTCAAATTTGAATGTGTGTTTTTTAGAAAAAATATTATATATTGATAGTTCATAAAAAAATCGAAAAAAAAATTTTAAAAAAATTTCGTGTCATACGATAGCGAATCAAGTTTAAAAAATAAAAACAAAAAACAAATTAAGCATAAATGCGCTCACTACTTCGGCTGTAACTTTTGAACCCGTAAAAATTTTTCCATGAAATTTTTTTTCTAAGAATTTTAAGAATATAAACTAAATTACAAAATTAAAGAATTAAAAAACGGCCAATGTCATGTCCACCCTTAAAAAGCATTACTTTGATTTTTACATGCGCTGCTTAGCTTTTGTCATTCAAAGTTTGAATTATAATATTTTTGTGTTCTTACCTTCAACTTAAACAACTGGAGACCAATGAAAAAGCGTTATTAATAATGTTTTTATAAAAAAAACAAGTAAAGAAAGTCTGACGTCTAACATACTTTTTAAAAATACAATAATCGTATTGAAAATGGACGTGTCTGTGAGCGGATGAAGCCCATATATTATATGCATTTCAATTTTGATGGAAAATTTACAAAAATGACATCCATTTTTCGAAGACATCTTTGTTTTGATAAAAAATACGTACGTACCAAATTTTATCTGTGTACGTTAAACATGAGTTTTAAGTTTTTGGGTTGTATGTGAGGTGTGTGTATCCGTGGGCGGATGACACCCATTTTCCGAACAAATCTTTGTTTTGATATAAAATACATACATACCTAATTTTCATGTTTTAGGTGAAGTATGAGCATATTTATGCAGTTGTTAGTTTTTGTGTTGTATGGAAGGTAGGCGTGTCCGCATGCGGATTCCAAAAATATTCAAAAGTGCAGATCCTTGGGTCCATGTGACCATGTGTGGCGAGTTTCATTCAATTACCTCAACTCCTTCTGCCTATACTGTGTTTACAGACAACACACAGACGGATTGATGGACGGACGGACATGGATAGCTTTACTTACGAGGTGACTCTGATCAAGAATATATATACTTTTTTATACCGGACTCACTGATTTCTATGCATTACAAACGTTTGCACAAAGTTAATATACCCTGACCTTTCAGGTTTATGGTAAAGTTATGCCTTGCACACCAATCACAAAAACCACCTTTTTTGCATCACTTATATTTTTCTGTTCGGTCACCACCTCTCTGCAGGCAATGGCAAACCTTAGAATGTAAATAATGCCATGTAAAGCTTCTTGAAAAATTGAACTTTAGCCGTTCGGAGTCGGAATAAAACATGTTAGTATAGTTCTCGTCAAATTGTGTACAAACATTTAATAACAGAAACAACACAATTTATCATAAGTGGCACGGTCAAAACTTCATTTAATAGTACCAATTTATTAGATTTTAAAAATAAGTTTGTTAAATAAAAACAAAAATTATTTGATCAGTCCAATTTCGAAATACTTTAGAAGATACAGCCTTTTTTGTGAAGCAAGGTCTTCGTCAAAATGAGCTATTTTTTTTTCGCCTCATTTTCGAACGAAGCGGCATAAAGTAACCACCGAATTCTGTTGAAAATGTTTATTGTTAGGTAAAAACGTGTTTGCACACATATTCATACAAACATACGAATACACATTTCTGCTTATTTTAGGGGTTGAAGCATTTTTTGAGTCCAGGTGTTCAACTGAAAGCATCATTTAGTTCAGTTTGTATCGAGTTGAGCAACAGACGCGTGCGCTTCACTGAACGGAAAAGTAAATTTTTCATAAATTTATTGTGATTTTTGTAAAATGGATCGGAAAAGAAATAAAGAAAAAAAAAACCGCCCAAGTGAGCGTCAGAATCGTGCTACAAAACGCGGGTTTAGTGGAAATCAGCATCTTAGACCAGAGGATTCTGAATATACCAGTGTACATCGGCCAAGAAATTCAAGAATAACGAAGACGACGAAGTATCAATCAAAAACAATTTGAAGTATTGCATTCTCGAGTTCTGTTCTGTGTTTACCACGTTGTCAGCGTTGGTAATTTGTGCCTCATGCAAGCAAAAAATTGTATTTTGACCTATGAGTTAAGTTTTCTACCGGACCGATTTTGATGAATCAAAGTGAATTCGACGGAGAATTGTCAGCTCTTTAAAACTGCATAAACATTTTCGATTTTTTTTTTTTTTTCCAAAAAAAATTACTTCGTTTTAACTTTAAACGCGTTTATCTCGAAACCACGTTTTTCGAACTGGCGGCCATGATATCTCCAGTTCAACTGAACCGATTTTCATGAAACCAAGTGGAATCGACGCAGAATTATCACCATTCTCGGGTGAACTTCGACCATAATTTTAAAAAATTTTTTACTTTTTTTTTTTTTACACTAAACTACAAAAAAAAGCGCGAAATTGAATTTTTTTTTTGAATGGCCGCCATTTTGTCAAAAAAAATCACAAAATTAAGCTTGAAGTTCACCCGAGAATTACATCTATACTGATTATAACCCCGTTTTTTTTTTCATTTCAGATGCTCCAGAGACCCGGAATCGTGGCCGCCGTGACGACACCTTTTTTTTTCACCACCACATTTGAAGTCTCATTACTTTTTGAACAGCCCACGTATCGAGGCAAAAAAAATTGTTTTATTTACTTTGAAACTTTTGTAATACAATTAATAAAAAAGTTTTCAGTTATTCTTTGCGTTTTCAAATAAGAATTTTTTTAAAAAGGGTCCAAAAAACGGGTTTTGAATGAGAAGACCGCCTTAATAATGAGAAAAGGTTGTAATAAAAATAATGTCAAAAACATAGCTTGTAAGCCTTTTTGTGGTTGTGGCACAAAGTTAAAGTTTTTGCCTAAATTTTCTTATGTTTTCTTTTCCATTAGTTTTAATTTTTCTTCTTATAGTTGTACTTATCCTTATCCTTATTCTTATCCTTATCCTTATCCTTATCCTTATCCTTATCCTTATCCTTATCCTTATCCTTATCCTTATCCTTATCCTTATCCTTATCCTTATCCTTATCCTTATCCTTATCCTTATCCTTATCCTTATCCTTATCCTTATCCTTATCCTTATCCTTATCCTTATCCTTATCCTTATCCTTATCCTTATCCTTATCCTTATCCTTATCCTTATCCTTATCCTTATCCTTATCCTTATCCTTATCCTTATCCTTATCCTTATCCTTATCCTTATCCTTATCCTTATCCTTATCCTTATCCTTATCCTTATCCTTATCCTTATCCTTATCCTTATCCTTATCCTTATCCTTATCCTTATCCTTATCCTTATCCTTATCCTTATCCTTATCCTTATCCTTATCCTTATCCTTATCCTTATCCTTATCCTTATCCTTATCCTTATCCTTATCCTTATCCTTATCCTTATCCTTATCCTTATCCTTATCCTTATCCTTATCCTTATCCTTATCCTTATCCTTATCCTTATCCTTATCCTTATCCTTATCCTTATCCTTATCCTTATCCTTATCCTTATCCTTATCCTTATCCTTATCCTTATCCTTATCCTTATCCTTATCCTTATCCTTATCCTTATCCTTATCCTTATCCTTATCCTTATCCTTATCCTTATCCTTATCCTTATCCTTATCCTTATCCTTATCCTTATCCTTATCCTTATCCTTATCCTTATCCTTATCCTTATCCTTATCCTTATCCTTATCCTTATCCTTATCCTTATCCTTATCCTTATCCTTATCCTTATCCTTATCCTTATCCTTATCCTTATCCTTATCCTTATCCTTATCCTTATCCTTATCCTTATCCTTATCCTTATCCTTATCCTTATCCTTATCCTTATCCTTATCCTTATCCTTATCCTTATCCTTATCCTTATCCTTATCCTTATCCTTATCCTTATCCTTATCCTTATCCTTATCCTTATCCTTATCCTTATCCTTATCCTTATCCTTATCCTTATCCTTATCCTTATCCTTATCCTTATCCTTATCCTTATCCTTATCCTTATCCTTATCCTTATCCTTATCCTTATCCTTATCCTTATCCTTATCCTTATCCTTATCCTTATCCTTATCCTTATCCTTATCCTTATCCTTATCCTTATCCTTATCCTTATCCTTATCCTTATCCTTATCCTTATCCTTATCCTTATCCTTATCCTTATCCTTATCCTTATCCTTATCCTTATCCTTATCCTTATCCTTATCCTTATCCTTATCCTTATCCTTATCCTTATCCTTACCTTATCCTTATCCTTATCCTTGTGGAAGAATTGGCCATTACAGTCTTACTATTTCAATACATCTTTACACATCGGCTAATAAATTCATGCAACGATATCGCAGTTTCGTTGCTTAAACGAGAGCCAGTTTACTGAGCCAGTTGTAATTCCATGTAACGACGTTGCATTTTTCGAGGATGCCTTCCCCAAATTATTGAATAACATGCGCGTTAAGTTAAAGCGCTGTCACGTCATAATTTCCATAGATAAATATAATGGTGCAACGTAAAAAATATTCTCCGCAAGGCAAAATTATTTTTCTTGATTGGCTGATTTTTCAATGCTTGTCTCTAAAATAAAGAATACATCATAAAAGAGCTTAACGTGAGGCCTTCAACACTTTTGTGAACGATGTTTGCATGCTTAACATCATTAGAGTTGAGTTTTCTTGCCTCTTGCATAGCTGTGGGGAAAAATGCTGTTATCTCTATAAGTATTTAAGATGCTTACGTTTGCTGTTGAGAAGCAGCTAGATATTGACAACTGTTTCTGCCATTGGAATTTATGTGGCACACACTTGCAGACACACACACACCCACACCCACAAATACACTTATACACATTTACGTTTAATCTAGGGAGTGTAAACATATAATATTTTGTTGCTTTTTCTTTCGTACTTTTTGTGCCAGCTTTAAATGAGTCAAAGTGAAGCGAATTGAGTTTGAACTGAATTTTTATAAATAAACATACGACTTTTGTTGCTACTTTTTGTAGATAATTTTTAGTTTGGAAAAAAAGCTTTTAAGCTGCTGTTGATGTTGTTGAAGGAGTTGCTGTTGCATCCACTTAACACGCTGCTACCAATTTTGTTGATGGCTTAGATAATATTAACAAGGACATTGCCAAAACACCTGCACATCAGCAGGCAGGCAACTATCAACACGGAAGAACTACAACACATACTCACACACACACACACACACGCAGACTTGCACGTAACATAATAAATAGCCAAAAATTTAAGCAAAAATTGTTGCTCAAGTAAATGTTTGAAAATCTTGCGAAAAAATATTAGAAAATAAAATGGAATTTTACTACAAGGCTATGATGTTATGCTGTGTTTTGTTAAGAAAATAACTAGCTATTGAGTGCTGCTTTGAAGTTGTTGTTGCTAAGAAAATGCCATTTAGTTGCAGCTACCATGGTATCTGCTTCCTGTAAGGCTTTAAAATTTCACAGCGTATGAAAATAAATTGAGCTTCAGTACATTATTTAAAATTGCTTAAAGGCCGACATTGTCGGTGTTTATCCTTGAAATAATTTATTTTTATAGCAAGATTCTTCAAAATGCATCACTAAGAAATTTCATAAAAAATTGCACTGTATAATGGATTCTGGTAGCAGTGATAAAATAAAGTATTTGACATATGACGTGTAAGTGACAAGTATGTGACAAATAATATTGAAATTTTATAAAAAAAATGTTCAAGATAAACTCAAAGCAACCTTATTTAAATATACAAAAAAAGATAATTTTTCCTTTAAAGCAGACATTATTAATATGCTTATTACAAATTAATAAGACGAAACTAAGCAGTTTCTTAGCAAAATTCAATTTGCAATTAATTTATTACAAAATAATTGCAATTAATTTATTCAAAACTTCCTAGCAATTCTTTGTTTTTCTTTTTTCTTTTAAACAAAAAAATTTTTTGATTGAAAATCCTTCTCATACGTTTCTATAAACATTTTAAATAAACAAACATGTCTACATTCATATCCTTTGAAAGGAATAAACAATTTAATGCTTTCTGAAATATGAGATGACTAATATTGATAACTAGACCTCGGATTTTGCATATTTGCATATTTTTGAAGGATTAAGATAGGTAAATTCTGATGACACCAAAGTTCGTTTCATTGAAAATAGAGTTGAAAACGAAATGCATATTTTAAATTTTTTTGCATATTTGCATAAAATGCATATGCATAATATATGCCAAAAATATGCAAACTATGCAAAATATATGCAAAATATGCAAAACATATGCAAAATATGCAAAAACCTCATATGTTAAACAAATCGAAAAATAATATAAAAGCTACTCAGAGGATAGTATACATTAAGCCGGATCGATTTTGTATGGAGAAAAAAAAAGTCATCCGGACACCGACTCAAAAGTTAGAGGGACTCTTAAAAACTATTTCTGCATCATTTTTTTTTTGGATCGGAGAAATCCCCATCCTCATCCCTGAACCCTTTTTTTGGCCAAAAAATCAAGTTTTTTGCCTATAACTTTTTTTTCTTCAGAATGCATACCCAAGATAAGCAAAAAAACAAGTAAAGAAAGTCTAAAGTCGGTCTAGGCCGACTATGAAATACCCTAAACCCACTTTTAAAAAAACAAAAAAAAAATTTATTGTAAATGGGCGTGTCCGTGGGCGGATGAAGTCCATTTTTCAAAACCATCTATTTTTTGTTATAAAAAACATATGTGCCAAATTTTAGCTCTTTAGGTTAAACAGAGGCTTATTTATTGCATTTTCAATTTTTGGGTTGTATGGGAGGTGGGCGTGTCCGTGAGCGGATGACGTCCATTTTTCGAACACGTCTTTGTGTTGATACAAAACGCATACACACCAAATTTTATTGTTGTAGGTTAATTATGAGTTTATTTATGCAGTTTTCAATTTTTGGGTTGTATGGGAGGTGGGCGTGTCCGTGAGCGGATGACGTCTATTTTTCAAAAACATCTTTGAGTTGGTATAAAACACACACATACCAAATTTTATTGTTGTGGACTTATTATGAGCTGAGTTATGCAGTTTTAAATTTTTGCGTTGTATGGGAGGTAAGCGTGTCCGTGGTCGGATTCCAAAAATATTCAATAGTGCAGATCCTTGAGCCCATGTGACCATGTGTACCAAGTTTCATCCAATTATCTCAACTCCTTCTTCTTATGCTGTGTATACGGACAACACACAGACGGACGGACGGACGGACGGACGGACGGACGGACATAGATAACTCGACTCACGTGGTAACGCTGATCAAGAATATATACTTTTCTATACCGGACTCGCTTCGTTCTATGCGTTACAAACGTTTGCACAAAGTTAATATACCCTGACCTTTCAGGTTTAGGGTATAATAATGATTGTGATAGTACACAAATATTGGTTAAAAAAAATTTTGAAATTTGTTGTCCTTACAAACTCTTTTAAGACACCAAAAAATCGATATTTCATCATTTTCGAAAAGGTGTTTTTTTTTTAAACACCTATCAATTATACAATTTTCGTGGCATTCATATGCATTCAAGCTTATTGGTAAAGTATTGAGCTATTCTTTCCATTGGTATAACGAATGGAGAAGTTTTATCAAAAGTGAGTACCATGAAAAATACGTATATAGTAGACGTTAAAAAAAAATATTTTCGAAATTCATGCATTTTGTACTGGAGCGCCATCTGGCGTTTACTTTTCTAAAAAATGGTTGACAGAATTCGATTTAGCGTACCTAAAAACTCAAACATACCAAGATTTGTCAAAATCTAACGGTAATTAAGGCAATTAAATAATAATTAAGCTGAAGAATCCTTCTGAATATCAATTTCTATTGTTTTATATAATTGTGGCACTTAGTTTTGGTTAAACTACACCATAAGATATATCAATGGAAAGAAGAACTCAATATCTTTTCACTAAGCATAAATGCATATGAATTGCTTGAAAAATAAATATTTTATAGGTGTTTAAAGGAAACATCTTTTCAAAAATGATGAAAAATCGACTTTTTGTGGTCTCAAAAGAGTTTGTAAGGACAACAAATTTCAAAATTTTTTTTAACCAATATTTGTGTACTATCACAATCTTAACTTTTTTGCTTATCTTGGGTATGCATTCTGAAGAAAAAAAAAAGTTATAGGCAAAAAACTTGATTTTTTGGCCAAAAAAAGTGTCCAGGAGAACCAAAACCGCTCCATGGGGATTTCTCCGATCCAAATAAAAATTATGCAGAAATAGTTTTTAAGAGTCCCTCTAACTTTTGAGTTGGTGTCCGGCGATATCTAAATTTCGATCCGGCTTAGTATACATATTGAAATTTTATTAATTGTCAGATATTAAAGCAGAGCAAATGAAACGTAATACATACGATATTGTATAGGTTTACAAATTATTCAATTATTCAATCTCTGCAAACATTCGATCGCCTAAACGATGAATGCGCGATTGACAAAAAGTATTCAAAACCTTCCTGACGTTAATTCCGGCTATCGTTGGAAGATGGCTATTTAAAAAGCTTTCAAAATCTTTCATTGAAATATGAAGCAGGCTCTGAAAAATCATTTAAATTATTCAGAAATTTTAACTTCTAAGCAACTTCATGGAACTGCTAGTTCAAACTTGCAACAAATTGAAAAGTTCAACAACTTTGCAACAAATCGCTGATGACCTCTAAAAGTGATGTCTTGGCCACTTGACATGTCTTGTCAGCGAATCACTTTAGACCAGAGAAGGGCACAAATTAAATTTCCTATCCCATGGGATTGGACGCAAAATACTGCTTGCGCGACGTCGACACATGAACAGTGTAAGCTACTTCGTGTGGCTTACGATCGTGTGCATTCGATTGTTGCTTTGTTTTTGTTTTGGCAGCAAATCAAGTCAGTTGCTTTTCAGCATTTGTTGAAATAACATCTCTTTGCGCAATTTTTTAAAATATAGCGAGAAAATACGTAAAATTGATCTTAGTTTTTCTCTGCTTTACACACAATCAAAGAATTTGATAGTATGTGTGTGCCCATCGCTGCTTTAGACTCTTTCTGCCGATTCGTGAGCGAATTCCTGTCGAATCGCTTAATACTCTTCTCAGCGATGCGTTGGCGAATCTTCCCGGCGAATCGCTTAAGATTCCTCTCGGCGAATCGTTCACGACTCTTCCTAGCGAATCGCCTAAGCCTCATCTCGGCGATTCGTCGGCGAATCTTCCCGGCGAATCGCTTTTAAGGCCTCAGCTGCTTATATTCGGCGATACCCGGAAGACTCTCAGAAGAGCTCGCCGATATAATTGGTATTACAAAACATAACCATAATTTTCTCTAAATTATTAATTAAGAGGCTTTGGCGTTTCCTTCCAAAAACCATTTTGTAAGCGGAAAAGCTTCTCTCAACGTCACAGGAAATAATTGGAGCAAATTTTTATTTAATGATTTTTACATTTGTGACGGTTTCAAGTCCAGAACACATCTTCATCTTTGATATTTAAAATATTATTTATTTTTGAAATGATATTAAAATGTGGATTTATTTTCAAAATGGCTTAAAATATCTTTTTTAAAACCAGTCTAAAATCACCAGTTATATTGTGAACTATATTTTTAGCTAGTGGAAGACCCTTCGCTTCCAAGGAAGTTAATTTTTCGGCAACTCTCTCAAAATGTTATTTAATATATATAAAATCCCGATATAGGTGGGGATTTTTTATCAGCTTTATTGCTTGCTTTATAGATTCAGCATCTTCTGGATTCGGTGTTTCAAGAACCTAAAATGCAAATTTAGAATTTTTTTCTTTACCAAACTGAAGTAAATGCATATCGTCGTTGTGGGCCCATTTTAGTTGTTTTGTCGACCAAAAATAAATTTCTTTTTTTTTCTTCATTTACCAAAGCGATGGTAAAGCGTTGGAAAGGGAAAGCAATGTTATGTGGTACATATATATTATATATACTTCTGCACATTAAACTGCGATTTAATATTTAAGGATTGGAATTCAATATTTTGATGAAATTCGTTTGCATATATTTTGCATATTTTGCATATTTTTTGCATATGTTGCATATATTTTGCATATTTGTGGCATATTTTTTTGCATATTTTTTGCATATATTTTGCATATTTTCGATATGCATTACAATTTGTTCGATTTGAACGATAAAACGTCTAGATACCAAGTTTGGTATCAATCTGATTAAAAATAAGAAAGTATGCAAAATCCGAGGTCTATTGATAACAAAATAAAATTTTTAAAAAGTTTGCCGTTTTTACTTCCTGTTTATAACGCATTCCTAGGCTTAGAATGTTTTGTTACCTGGGAAGCATTAAATGACCTCGCTATGGCTTGCGAAGCCCATAATTCATACCCAGATGGGAGGTGTGTCACAGAGGTCACCATTACAATTTTGGTGGTTGGGTGTAAGACTCTTCAAACTTTTGTCGTTCAAGTTTTTGAAATTATTTTTTTACGTAGATTTTTTAATCTCAACAAAAAAAAAACAAAACTACAGCTACTCGATGTGATCGTTCAAAACTTATTAAAAAACCTATTGAAAACAGGCCTTTTTAACAACATTTTCAACCACTATATATGCTAGTAATGCCAGTTATCCAAAAAAATCGAGTTTTTAACAGTTATTTTGCAATTTATAGAAATATCGCTATTCTAACCACGGTTACCAAAAAATTTGGCACATCTACATGGTAAAATATTCATGGCACATCTACATGGTACTCACCACTATATGACATCTAAAACATATTTTTATGTGCACCCGTTTACTCTAACGTTTCCATCATTTCCACAACGAAAACTCACGTAAAAGCCGCTTTGGATCTTAAAATGGTGGTTGTACCATATTAAAAGACTTCTTTATAGTGATACCTTCACATGTTTTATGCCGACTCCGAACAGCTAAAGTTCATGTACTCAAGAAGCTTTACATAGCATTATTTACTCTCTGAGTTTTGCCATTGTCTGCAAAGAGGTGACCGATCAGAAAATTTTTTATTGAAAAAAATTTTGCCGCGTGTGGTAATCGATCTCGGGCTCCGTGCATGCAAAGTCACACACTTAACTTGCATGCCACGGTCTCCACATATAAGCCCCGCTTATATTTACAATAATTAGTAGAACAACTTGTGAAACCGTGCATTGGTCAGCGGAATCGTTTCGGAAACAAAAAGTACCTGCACCAGCCACTTTAGTTCAAAATATTGAAAGTGAAGTAATTGCAGTCAACACCGTCAACACCACCTTATATAAACAAAAACCATCTGAATGCAAGCGTTGTGGTATTTGTCCTTCCGATATTGACCAACGATATTTTGCTTGCTGCGTTCTGTAGAAACTATATTTCTGAAATTTTCTTATTTTTTAAATTTTCTAATCACCCCTATCCTTGAACCCGCGTCGAGTATATATCGTCGTCGACAACTCACTTTCACCAGGAGCTCGTCGTCGAACTCATTTCGACGATAATTTTCACATCCGACAATAGAATTTCACCTTATCATTGGAAACGCGCGACCAAACTGCTTTACCAGTACTCTCAATTTTATGAAGCTTGTCAATAAAACTTCAAAATAAATTGTGAATGAGAAATATTAAATAAAACGTCTCAAGAATTAATCCAAAAAAACAACCAGCACAGCAACTACAACTGCAACACCTTCTGCGGCAAGGTTACATTGGCTAGGCTGCATTGAATACCCTCAGCTAGCTACGTCTTCGCGAAACTAAGGAACAATAACTGCTAATTGAAAATTTGGCGATAACGCTTAATATTGTGATTTGTTCGTTGCTGGTCCTTTACCCAAATATTCGTAATTTGGCCAGCTATACTACGACCAACTTTCCCAAACATTCAGCTTGGTGATAGTGTTGGATGGTAGTTGTGCACATCTATCGATTGACCTAAAGATGTTAGTCACTAGCTGCATTTTGAAAATCTATGGACTTGTGTTAGGCCAGCTATGATCATCAAGTATGCCAGCTATGACCATAAAATATGCCAACTATTACCATCAAAAAGATCTGCTCTCATTGACACGTCATGCACAATGAGTCCGTATTCGTTTGTTTCAGTTTGTTACTAAAAAGAAGTTGTAATTTTAGACTTAAAACTTAAACGTCAAACTTAGTACATCCACAAAAAGTCCTTTTACAGAGTTAGGTGCAGAGTTGGAATTTCTAAATGGATTTCTTTCTTTTTGTAATCCATATAATTCATTTTTATAGTTTTGACTACAGCTTAGTTAAATTCCTGTTAATGTTAGGCCATAAAGAGCCAAGTAAAGTTTAGATACCTGCTTCATCACAGAATTTCTTTCAATTTACAATTGTCCATTAAATTGGTGTATCCTTATTTTTCTTGGCAACTAAAAGATTAACATTCGTCTGTAGTTTTTGACGATATTCACCCAAAAGCATTTGTTTGGTTCCTTGCAATAACATGCAATATTTTGCCATTATTTGAACTATCAAATGTCTAATACGTAAATCTTTGATCCACCTAGATAGGCTAATCCTAATATCTATGATAATTGAATAGAAATTTATGGCAAATTTCTACTTGGTTAATATTTGCTTGAGAGGTGAAATGAATCCGCTCTCAAATTTTTGTCGACCAAAATTTTGTATTTATGTTCAACGACATTTATTCAGAAATAGAGTTAAATATATGTTTTGACGCTGTTTTGAGACCAAGCGCGGGTTCAAAGATAAGAGTGAATAAAAAATTAATAAAATTTAACCGGGTCAGTTTTCGACCCGAAAGAAAACGGGTGTGATTTTTTCTATGGATACTTGAGTGTTAAAAATAGTTCCACTGAGGTAATCGAAATACTTCCCGAGGAAAAGTTTAATAATATATTGTGAGCTTTAGGATATTACGTACGTTAGGATAGTACGTACTGAGATTTGGTGTAGCCAGATACAATAACCGTTGGAGTAATAAAATTAATTGATCTCCTAAGACAAAAATATCGATTACTCGAATATCTTACTTTAAGATCCGATGACAAACGTTAAGATATGAAGAAATATACAAATGCTCGAAACTGCCTTTCAAAAATCCTTCCACACCATCATATACGGAACATCTTTGTTTTGTTGCCAATAAGATAGTACGGTAAAGTGGACATTAGAGCGTATCACCAAAACTAACCTATTTTTGACCCAGCCTCAATCGTTAGATATTTGAAAGACATTTTCGAGAAAAATATTTTTTTTTTTAAAGTTATCCTTATGGTGCTATTTTAGTTATTTCGATATTTTCGGTGTTTCTTGTTCGATCCGGAGAAATTATATATCTGTGTGTTTTTTGAATGTTATGAAAATATTTTGTGATTTTTTTTAATCTCAAATGTTTTTTTTTTCGACTGATTCTACAATCAATCTCCGTTCCTACCATACTATCGAAAAAATGGATTTTAGGAGCACTTCCGACCAATTTTATGCAAAGAATAACACTTTGGATCCAAAAAAAAATTTATTTTTTATTTTCAAAATCTCTATGGGATGCAAGGTGGCTATAGCCCTCGCAACTGTCAAGTTTCGCGAAAATGTAAAATCGATTTTTGACAGTGACTATGTGGCCGACTTATGTACTATTTTATGATTGAACAAGAAACACCGTAGATATATAATTTTTCCGGATCGAACAAGAAACATCGAAGATATATCGAGAAAACCAAAATAGCACCATAAGGATAACTTTAAAAAAAAAATATTTTTTTCGAAAATGTCTTTAAAATATCTAACGATTGAGGCGGGGTCAAAATAGCTTTACTTTTCTGCCATACAAGGTGATACGGTCTAGTTGACATGGTTCCTCATCACAGGTTCACCTGAAATACAAAAATTAGAAAAGTTAGTTAAAAAATAATCGAACTTATGTTTGAAGCCGCGCTCGCCCTTAAAACAGCGTCTAAACAAATATTTTCTGTTTTTGAAAATTCAAATTTCGACGTCGAACGAACTGTTTTATCGATAGTGATATCTCACATAATTATTGAACAACCGTCGTCGTACAGAAATTCAAATTTTTTGTCGACAAAAATTTGGAAGCGTGTTCATTTCACCTTGTACGCAAATACTGACGAAGTATAACTTTATGATCAATTTCTCTTCAATTATCATAGGTCATATGACAAATGCTGTATTAAATAAGCATCTTAATATATAAAAGACAAGCGTCCTGCTCCGTGCTCTATATCGCTCAAACTGTTATAGTTGTTATTACTATGTATTGGCTGAACATGTTAGCCTGGACCAGAACCTGTTTCGCTATTACAGTGCTTTTATATGAAAAAGTTGTTAGCCTAAAAGTATGCACACAAAATTTATTTGATATTTATCAGTAAGAACATATTGACGACGACTGGAAAGAAACAACATTTGAGGTGAATGAAAAATGTTATATCGTCTGCTAAGTAATTATTTTGAATACGACCCGTCGTATGACTAGTATAGAAATACTAGTATATATATAAATAGTAGATACTTGTTTGTGCAAATAATGGTAAAACGCATTACACGAAGTTATTCCAAAGGGGTAATTAAGCAACAAATTAATTTTGTAAAGACCCTAGTAGGTAAATCTTGCAGTTTTCAGAAAAAAGTAAGGTATACTAATTTCATAAAAAATCGGGGACCGTAGCGGTAATGGTTTTTATCGAAAAAGTCACATATTAACTGTTATTTTGTAACTTTTATGTATTCCGACAAAAAAAAAAGATATTTTGTGCCTTATATTTTTTCGGGCAAAAATAGAAGTTACTTTTTACTTTTATTTTATCGGTCAAAAATAATAGTTATTTTCTTCCTTTTATTTTTTCGGGCAGTTTGTGTTTTTTCAAAGGCTGTTTTACCGACCAGAAAACTATTGATACCATTATTTTCGTCTCATCGGTGCGCACAAGTTACATATGGTATCAATAGCTTTTTAAATAGTCAAGCGGCCTTTAAAAAAATAAAAAGTGCCTGATATTTTTGACCGAAAAAATAAAAGTCATAAAATAACTGTTATTTTTGACCGATAAAATAAAAGTCAAAATTAACCATTATTTTTTTCCTAAAAGCAGTTAAAAAATTAACTGTTATTTTTTGCCTTTTATATAATCAGTCGAAAATTTAATAGGCACTTAATATTCGTGAAGCTGAGGCCATTTGTATCATAATGGTATATTTGAAAAAGTCCTTCGATCATTTTTTCATTGTGTTTTTTTCATGTAAAAATTGTAAAATAACAGTTATTTTCGATCCTTGTAAAAAATTGTAAATGTTAAGTAGTGTTGAGATGTGGAAGGTATTTTCTAAATCTTCTACAACTATTCTTGTACATGACCAATGTTTTGTTTTATCAATCTACGAACTCCAACTTTCCACCTTATTCTGCAATATCACCTCTTGGGGATGTTCTTAGCTCTGGTCTCTAAAATAACAATGTATTGAAAGTAATCAAAATGAACACTCATTGCAATGGAACCTCATCTTTCAAAGTTACAAGCGATGGCTATAGCTTGTCTAACACTACATAACTAAATTGCACGTTGCAATTGGTAACATCTACCATCCAATAATATTGCCAAACTGAATGATTCGGATAGTTAGTCATAACTTATCCTGCCAGTTTGCAAATATTTATTAATACAGCAATTATGACCACATATCGCTACATTTGAAGTTATCGCCAAATATTCGTGGAGACTTTGTTGTTTCTTTGCTTCATGGAGTCGCAGCTTATCTGAGCGAATGAAAACAGCCGCAGTGGTGGAGTAAACACAGGCGCCTTCGACAACAATAAACCTTGCAACGGTTGCAAGATTAGAAACCAACGAATGCGTGCTTCATAAAATCCTTGCAGCAGAATGTGCAAATATATTTGATGTGTTGGAGGTTCAATTGTCTTGTTTCCTGATTCATTAAAAATTTCTTCTATAGAATTTTATTAAATACAAATTTGTTTTGAAGTTTTATTGACAGGCCTCGAAAAAATTGAAAGAACCGATAAAGCAGTTTGGTCTCGCGTTTTCAAAAATAGAGACTCTATTATCGGAAGTGAAAACTATCGTCGAAATTCTGTTCGACGACGAGCTGTTGGTGAAAGTGAGTTCTCGTCGACGATATTTACTTGACGCGGGTTCAAGGACTGGGTGAATATTTTTTTATATATATAATTTAATTAATTTTCAGTTGTTTCTTTGTGAAAAAACTACAAGTAATAATTTTCATAAAAAATTTTGTCATTAAAAAATTGAAAAAAACAAAAAATTAAAAAATGCTCCCATTCCTCCCAGCGGGGCGGTCAATTTGTTGTATTAAAAATAATGACCAAAGTTCCCGAAAGATCGGTTCAATAGTTTTTGTATCCACACAAAAAAAAACCGGTGTTGATAAAAACGCTTTTAAAGTTTTAAGGGCAGGTTCTCGTGGAAAAAAAAAAATGACAAAACACACACTAGAATCAAATTAATGTGTCTTTCATTTTAATAATTTTTTAACTTTTTTTTTTTAATTGTTTATTTTTCTACATTGAAAGAATCAATAAATAACTATGCAAACTTCAAAGTGTTCATCAACTTCCTGCAATAAAAATAAAAATAAAGATAACTATCAAATTTTTAAACCTCTAGGTGAGAACCTGCTTTGAAGCTTTGATGCGATTTATGTATACATTTAAAGAAATATTTGTGAAAGGTTATACCTTTGGAAACAAAAAAGGACCTGTAGTAAATTTAGAGTAAAGTTCACTAAAAACTTATTCGAAACTTCATCCACGACTTTCATTCATATGGCTGAATGATTGAACCTCTCGATTTTGGGCAAAAATGAAACAATCATATATCGTTATTTATTTTATATAAAAGCACGAATATTATATTCGTGATAAATAAAAATATCACTGAAATTTTAAGAAGCTGAAGCAGTCTCGGGTTTTGATTTTTCAGCCTCAGGCTCAGGGTTGGACTTAGAGTTTTTTTAAAAATTGGCTTATTTACATACAATTATTTTCTTATTTTGGGATATATATCAATTAGTTTTGGATCTCGTGGAATTTTTACGCCTCAGGTTTAGGCATAGGTAGCACTCAGGCACAGGCTCAAACTCAAGTTCAAGCTCACACTCACAATCACGCTCTAATGCAGGCTCAATTTTAGGTTTTTGTATCAACAGTTGTTATAAAATGTTCCAAGAAGTATTTCATTATATTATTTGACTCTCTGAGGTTTGCCATCATCTGCAGAAACTAGACAGCCTATAAGAAAAATAAAGTTCTACCCAAAAACCTTTTTGTAACAGATTTGTAATTCGAAACCGTATCCTTGGTACCTCGGCTAAGTTTTTTTTGTTAAGCACACTAAGAACCTTAGCACGCTTGGTCATGCTGTCATATTTGGGTTAAGGTTACACAGTATTATCAATTTTTTTGCTGGTTTTTTTTATCATCAGTTATGTGTAATTTTTACTCACATTTTTTAATCAATATTTAATTTTATCTAAAAATTCTTATCAACCAAAAATAAAAAAAAAGTTTAAATTTAAATAAGAAACCGTCCAATAAAATCAGTTAATAAAATTTCTCAGCAACTTTGTTTTTATATGTATTACTGAACGTGTTATGATTAAACAAATTGATGCATCCATGGGTAGCTAGTTCATGTCGTTTGTTTATGTTGTTATTTTTTTAATGAAACCTTAATAGGCCAAGCTTAAACTTCAAATGCAGCTGAATGAAAACCGTGCATAAAAAAACACTATCAACGCGAATGAATGAGTGCAGAGTGAGTGGACGGACGGATAACAGACGGACGGACGGTTGTCGTTAAGTATTTTAAAGTGAAATTGAGAGTGCAACTCTAGCATGCTGTCCAAACCGTACCAATACGAAGCAAAGTAAACCAAGTCAAACTGTGCCATAAGCTTAACATAGCAGCTAGCAGCCAGCTGTAGCCACCCACTAACTGCTATTGCATCGACATATTTTTATGTATTTTTTTTTTTTTTTTTTTTTTTTTGTAATTTTTTGCTGTGCCTTCCAGCCTGACTTAAAAATGAAAGCATGCCAGCAACATGCTGTAGGCCACACTTAACATTATTTTTTGCACATTTTGTTGAGTTTGTTTTTGTTATTAAAGTATTATTTTTTATTTTGTTTTGAGTTTTTGTTCTTGTTTTTGTGTTTATTTTTTTTTGTGTTGTTTCTTTTTTTCTGTTTGCCATAAAGTGAAAAGTCAAATAATATTTTATGTTGCTATACGTAGTATTTTAAAGTAGTATAGCAGCAAAAACCAAAAAACCATGCCAGGTCAAACTGAATTTCTTTTTTTTCAGTTTCTTCATGTTTTTTTTTTTTTAATATTTGTGCTTAAAAGCTTCGAGTCCTTAAAATGTCAGCTGCTTATAAACACATAAAGTGGCAGTGGAGGTTGTGTGGCTGGCAACTCTGCCAGCACCTGAGGCTTGAGTGGTTAACTGTTGGGCTAACAGAAAATTCTACAACAACAGCAACAACAACAAAGAGTGCTTTGAAAAATAAAAGGATTTAAAAAATTTGATAGAATGATGTTCAGCAATATCTTGTGATCATTATAAATTTCTAAAGATTTCATAATTTTTTTGACTATATTTATGAACTGTGATATACATTTGCACTACCAGCTCCCAGCTTAAAAGAATTTATGAAGATTTTTTCTGAAACCAATTGTCCAATTTTGTTCTTATATTTTCGTTTTGGCAATGAGAAGGACGTTCATTGGCAGCAATTTAAAAGAATTCTTGTGTTAAGCTTTTGTACACAAATGAAGAATAGCCAAAAAAAAAAATCCTTTCAAACTTGTATGGACGAGCAGTTATTACATGAATACAGCTTAGCATGCATGTGCTGGATATTTTACAAAACTCATATACATCTACACTCTCACGCACACACATACACACTAACATACATGCATAAATATATATCTAGCTACCTTGCTTTTAGTTGATCATGAAATTCTTTATATTTTTTTTTGAGCTTGTGCTTCATCAGCAATGCATGCATTTTTTTGCACATATGTGTGTTCTTCTGTATGTGTGTCTAACAAAAAAAAAAAAAAAAATTAAAAACAACCATGTAAAAATATTTGAGTTAGTTTCAAAATACTTTAAATTTTTAATAATGTTTAAAACCTTTGCATATTGAGCTGATGTTGCTGGTGCTGCTGCTGGATAAACTATTTTTTATGCCGCAGTGGTCCATGTTGTAGGTTGTGCTACCGCTGTTGCTCTTGCCTCCAATGCAATGTGTGTCAAATGCAGCGATTTTAAAACAAATTCATGCGAATGAATTCACTTGGGCGTTAACGCCATGAAATTATTTTGCGGATAGGGACGAGGTTTTCTTTTTATCTATATTTAATTTAAAAGTTGGCAAAACAGTTATACAAGATGCTGACTTTAGAGATTTGTGTGGAAAAACAATGGCTATCATATTACATACATAATTATTTATAAGCATAATTTTTAAGTTCAAGATGAAACTAAAACTTTAGCTTAAATTAAAACCAAAACTGAAGTTTGAACTTAGGATAACCCACACAGACTGAGACTGAGACTGAGACTCAGCCTCAGGCTCAGGCTAAGGTTCAGGTTCAGGTTCAGGTTCAGGTTCAGGTTCAGGTTCAGGTTCAGGTTCAGGTTCAGGTTCAGGTTCAGGTTCAAGTTCAGGTTCAGGTTCAGGTTCAGGTTCAGGTTCAGGTTCATGTTCAGGTTCAGGTTCAGGTTCAGGTTCAGGTTCAGGCTCAGGCTACGGCTAAGACTAAGGTTCAGGCTCAGGTTCAGGCTCAGGCTCAGGCTCAGGCTCAGGCTCAGACTCAGGCTCAGACTCAAGCTCAAACTCAGGCTCAGGCTCAGGCTCAGGCTCAGGCTCAGGCTCAGGCTCAGACTCAGGCTCAGACTCAGGCGCAAACTCAGGATCAGGCTCAGGATCAGGATCAGGCGCAGGCGCAGGCGCAGGCGCAGGCGCAGGCTTAGGCTCAAAATCAAGATCAAGATCAAGATCAAGATCAAGATCAAGATCAAGATCAAGATCAAGATCAAGATCAAGATCAAGATCAAGATTAAGATCAAGATCAAGATCAAGATCAAGATCAAGATCAAGATTAAAATCAAGATCAAGATCAAGATCAAGATCAAGATCAAGATCAAGATCAAGATCAAGATCAAGATCAAGATCAAGATCAAGATCAAGATCAAGATCAAGATCAAGATCAAGATCAAGATCAAGATCAAGATCAAGATCAAGATCAAGATCAAGATCAAGATCAAGATCAAGATCAAGATCAAGATCAAGATCAAGATCAAGATCAAGATCAAGATCAAGATCAAGATCAAGATCAAGATCAAGATCAAGATCAAGATCAAGATCAAGCTCAAGATCAAGATCAAGATCAAGATCAAGATCAAGATCAAGATCAAGATCAAGATCAAGATCAAGATCAAGATCAAGATCAAGATCAAGATCAAGATCAAGATCAAGATCAAGATCAAGATCAAGATCAAGATCAAGATCAAGATCAAGATCAAGATCAAGATCAAGATCAAGATCAAGATCAAGATCAAGATCAAGATCAAGATCAAGATCAAGATCAAGATCAAGATCAAGATCAAGATCAAGATCAAGATCAAGATCAAGATCAAGATCAAGATCAAGATCAAGATCAAGATCAAGATCAAGATCAAGATCAAGATCAAGATCAAGATCAAGATCAAGATCAAGATCAAGATCAAGATCAAGATCAAGATCAAGATCAAGATCAAGATCAAGATCAAGATCAAGATCAAGATCAAGATCAAGATCAAGATCAAGATCAAGATCAAGATTAAGATCAAGATCAAGATCAAGATCAAGATCAAGATCAAGATCAAGATCAAGATCAAGATCAAGATCAAGATCAAGATCAAGATCAAGATCAAGATCAAGATCAAGATCAAGATCAAGATCAAGATCAAGATCAAGATCAAGATCAAGATCAAGATCAAGATCAAGATCAAGATCAAGATCAAGATCAAGATCAAGATCAAGATCAAGATTAAAATCAAGATCAAGATTAAAATCAAGATCAAGATCAAGATCAAGATCAAGATCAAGATCAAGATCAAGATCAAGATCAAGATCAAGATCAAGATCAAGATCAAGATCAAGATCAAGATCAAGGTAAAGGTAAAGGTAAAGGTAAAGGTAAAGGTAAAGGTAAAGGTAAAGGTAAAGGTAAAGGTAAAGGTAAAGGTAAAGGTAAAGGTAAAGGTAAAGGTAAAGGTAAAGGTAAAGGTAAAGGTAAAGGTAAAGGTAAAGGTAAAGGTAAAGGTAAAGGTAAAGGTAAAGGTAAAGGTAAAGGTAAAGGTAAAGGTAAAGGTAAAGGTAAAGGTAAAGGTAAAGGTAAAGGTAAAGGTAAAGGTAAAGGTAAAGGTAAAGGTAAAGGTAAAGGTAAAGGTAAAGGTAAAGGTAAAGGTAAAGGTAAAGGTAAAGGTAAAGGTAAAGGTAAAGGTAAAGGTAAAGGTAAAGGTAAAGGTAAAGGTAAAGGTAAAGGTAAAGGTAAAGGTAAAGGTAAAGGTAAAGGTAAAGGTAAAGGTAAAGGTAAAGGTAAAGGTAAAGGTAAAGGTAAAGGTAAAGGTAAAGGTAAAGGTAAAGGTAAAGGTAAAGGTAAAGGTAAAGGTAAAGGTAAAGGTAAAGGTAAAGGTAAAGGTAAAGGTAAAGGTAAAGGTTAATGTAAAGGTAAAGGTAAAGGTAAAGGTAAAGGTAAAGGTAAAGGTAAAGGTAAAGGTAAAGGTAAAGGTAAAGGTAAAGGTAAAGGTAAAGGTAAAGGTAAAGGTAAAGGTAAAGGTAAAGGTAAAGGTAAAGGTAAAGGTAAAGGTAAAGGTAAAGGTAAAGGTAAAGGTAAAGGTAAAGGTAAAGGTAAAGGTAAAGGTAAAGGTAAAGGTAAAGGTAAAGGTAAAGGTAAAGGTAAAGGTAAAGGTAAAGGTAAAGGTAAAGGTAAAGGTAAAGGTAAAGGTAAAGGTAAAGGTAAAGGTAAAGGTAAAGGTAAAGGTAAAGGTAAAGGTAAAGGTAAAGGTAAAGGTAAAGGTAAAGGTAAAGGTAAAGGTAAAGGTAAAGGTAAAGGTAAAGGTAAAGGTAAAGGTAAAGGTAAAGGTAAAGGTAAAGGTAAAGGTAAAGGTAAAGGTAAAGGTAAAGGTAAAGGTAAAGGTAAAGGTAAAGGTAAAGGTAAAGGTAAAGGTAAAGGTAAAGGTAAAGGTAAAGGTAAAGGTAAAGGTAAAGGTAAAGGTAAAGGTAAAGGTAAAGGTAAAGGTAAAGGTAAAGGTAAAGGTAAAGGTAAAGGTAAAGGTAAAGGTAAAGGTAAAGGTAAAGGTAAAGGTAAAGGTAAAGGTAAAGGTAAAGGTAAAGGTAAAGGTAAAGGTAAAGGTAAAGGTAAAGGTAAAGGTAAAGGTAAAGGTAAAGGTAAAGGTAAAGGTCGATATCAAGATCAAATCAAATCAACATCGACAGCAACATTTAACTATTTACTTTTACCTAACTCGTGTAGACATAACCTAAATGTAGTAGTTTTTATTACATTTAGCTAAAGCCCTGGATGTTTTTTATAGTTTTAATTCTTATAATATGAGAGACTTTTGTGTGCTGAGCTCAAATTCACTTGAATGTTATGTTTCATCCGTTTTGTTTTTTTTATTATTTGCCATATTTTTAGTGTACAATGTACATTAGGGCGTCTCGAATTAAATTTTTTTTGGCAAGATCTGCCAAAAAAATTTTATGAAAATAAAATGACATCTTCTTGCCCCACAAGAACAAAGTTGTTTTTTGAAAAAAAGACTAAAAAATATCGATTTTAATATGCTTTGATTTTTGTAAAAAAAACTACATATGTCTAAAGGAAAACATTTAAATACAGTTTAACTAGCAATATCTTACCGAACATGATGATACTCACGATTTTTACCCACAGTATCCTGTTTGAAGGATATTCGAAGCGAAAATTATACTCGGATGGCACATAACTTTTGATTGTTACCATTGAGTCTTAATTTTGATGGCATTGATTATAGTGTTGGCGTATTTCTTAAATATGATGAATTAATAATTTGCATAGTTTTTTCATATCAATTCTCTTGTTTTAGAGAAATGTATACTAGAACGCAATTTTTTAACTTTTTCAAAAAAAAATTAATATTAGTTTTTGTATCACGGGCATAAGAAGTGGTGTCGATGATTATTTTCTCAATATGGATTTTTCAAATATTTCTGTACATGACCCTACCTTAACGAACGAAAAGAAAAAACGTGGTCTTAAGCTGATATATTAAATAAATATTTTTAGGCAGTATCTTACATTCATTTTTTGAAAAAGTTAAAAAATTGCGTTCTAGTATACATTTCTCTAAAACAAGAGAATACAAATGCAAAAAATAAGCAAATTATTAATTCATGATATTTATGGAATACATCAACACTATAAACAGTACCACCAAAATTTATAACCAATGCTTACAATCAAAAGTCTTGTGCTATCCCAAGTACAACTTTCGCTTCGAATATCCTACATACAGGACACTGTTGGTAAAAATCATGAGTAGCACCGTGTGTCGCAAGAAATTGTTAGTTAAACTGCATTCTCACTTTTGCTTTAAGACATATGTGGTTTTTCTTAAAAAAATCAAAGCATTTTAAGATCGTTATTTTTTATTCTTTTTCTCAAAAAACAACTGAGTCCTTGCGGGGCAGGAAGATGTCCTTTATTTTTATAAAAATTTTTTTGGGTGATCTTGACAAGCCTATGCAACTTTTGAGACCGCTTAGAATATGATCTAAATTTTTCGATGCGCTCTTATGTACATGTCTAATTTTATGTTTCCTGCTAAAAAAAATCTGCTTGAATATCTCCAAATGACCAATTCAAATCATTTTCAAATATATCTCATTATTTATTCTTACAGAACCTATCACAGTTTTTCAAATAGTATATCGCATGCATCCTAGCTACAAGAGGAGCACAACTCAAGTAGCAAAATTTACAGAAGAGCCAAAAAATATAAAACTTGTTAAGCTGCAAGCAATTCTAATCAAGAAGGCAAAATGTATTGCTCTGAAAATAAGTTAGATAAAAGCTGTCGTCAAAATTTAGGCAGTTGGTGGAAATAAAATGGCACAAATTGATAATTACGAGTTGTTGCACTTTTGTTGTTAGGATGCGATATCTACTTTTTTTTTTTCTCATGCTATTTTCAAATCGCTTTCACCAACTCAAAAACCTTGTTACGAGAGTACATAACAAGGTCCTTTGCTTCTTATATTTCAGACTTTTCACTAAGTGCAAAAAAGCGCACGTCCAGCGACACAATTCTAACTCGTTGTTGCTGGTTAGCGGGCCATGTGCATGATTGCCAGTTTAACAGGCTTGCAAAAAGCGTTAAACTCACTCAATGGCTTTAGCTGTACAAACAGACGACATGCAAAAAGCGTCCCGCGAGAAAGTTTCGAAATTACCTCGACATCATCCTTTAGCTGTTTGTTGGGTGTTTGCTTCAAACGCATGACATGTACCTGCCTGATATGATAAGCAAGTGTTTATTGTGGTTTTTGTTTGTTACTTTGTTGTTGTTTTGCCTAAAATTCGAGTTGTGCCTTTGCGTGTTTGTTTTTGCTGTGCATGTGTGGGCATGAGGAAAAGGCTCTGGTACAGTGAAGCAAGCTTCAGAGGTTGTTTGAGTTTTTTTTGTTGGTTCTGTTTGTAGTTTAAGGAGTACTCAAATAGAAAATATTTAATTTGAAAACACAAAATTATTTTTATCGTTTAACTTGTACTAAACATTTTAATGACCGCTGCCTGATGTTTGGTCTTGAATCACATACTTAGCAATTGAATAAAAGAGCCAGTTGCGAATTTTGTAGACATATTTGTTGTGAATGTGAAAATAGTTGTGAAATAGTCGACAGTTTAGTAAAGAAATCAATTTAAGTTTTTTGTTTTTGTTATGTTTTTTTGTTTATTTTGTTTTTATGTGTTATGATGAAGTGTTTATTTTTGCGTTGATTATGATTTGTTTGAGTCACTGCTTCAATAGAATACATAATAAATACTTATTTAAATTTATATATTAAGGCATATTAATTAATATTTTATGTATATTTATTTTAATATGAAGTAGCAATTTTGAATCTAAATAAAATAAATAATACAGTACAACCATCTGTCAGTTCTGTCTTTAAATAACAACTGCAAGCCGTCGATCAAATTAAAGTAACCGTTAATCACAACATATCACGCAGTGCAAAGAACAATGATTTGTTTTTTGTTGCTTTGTTTCTGTTTCGTCTGCGTTTCCTGAATATAAGATAAGGATGTAAAAGCAGCACCAAAGGCCAACACTCGAGCACATTATCAATTACACACACAAAGCAAGACCACAAATACATACAAACATGCTGTAAAATCAGCACACACAAAAAACAAGACAAACAAACACACGCAAAGAGAAGGAAACTAACAAACCAAAAAACAGTGCCAGCAAAAAAATTGGCTAGCTGTGAATGACGTTGGTCGACGCTCGCATAAAATTGCAATAGAGCTTAAGATACAAGCACACGCACAAGCACGCAGCTGACACATAAAAAGATACACAGAGCGACGCATGGAAATTCATTGAAATACATCGAAAAATATATAACAACAACAAGGAAAATATATCATGGACCAAAGGACGAAAAACTGACAGCAGCCAGTGTTCAGAAAAATCAGTAAGAAGAGAACATAAAAAGAGAAAGAGGAAGCAAGCAAGAGAGAGAGAGAGAGAGAGAGAGAGAGAGAGAGAATGTAAAAGAAATGACTCCTTAGGGAGAGCGTTGTGATATATATTCGTCGTACTTAGTTCATTAAAATGCTGCAGAGCATTTTTTGGTGACGTTAACATTTTGGAAGGTTTCTTAAAATCCACGCCCTGCATCTTAATTATAAGCTGGGAACAAATTTTTAGTCAGCAATACAAAAACACAATTAAAAAAAAAACAACAATCCACTACAAAAGAGAGCAGTAGAGAAAACACTGCTGTGTAGAGATTTATTAAAACAAAAAAAAAAAAATATCAGAGCGCCAAATTTTGTCTATATTTCAATTACACAAACTTAACGTTATACGCCCTTTTTTAAAGCTACACTGGAAAAGGATGCTCAAATGTAAGCCGGTGCTGGTAAAAAACCTACCAAAAAACAAAAAAAAATTTTAAATCAAAAAAATATGCCAGTTACTCAAGTAAAGAGCGATATATTTTGTGCAGTGCAGAAATTCAAGAGAACTAAATGTATAACGAAACAAGGATTTAAGTTGAGCTGCTGCTCTGTAGAAGTGAACTTCAAACAAGGAGCTTAAGTTGATGATGGTCTTGTTTGCTGTTGATGTTGTTGTTTTTGTTATTGTTGTGGTGTGCTAGCTTACGTTAGCTGTCAGCTGTGTAATAGCTCTCCATACGTTAATTACTTTGTGTGATGCTTATGTGTTATGTATAACGTTGTAGAGGAGTAGGTGTTTACGTATCAACTTTACGTTGTGCACATTCTTAACATGCTGATGACGTTGATTGAAACTTCTTTAGTTTTAATTTTGTTTTATTTGTATTGGCAAACTTTATAGGACTATGTTTAGTAAAACTTTTTGCGTTGTTTTATTTTATTCGTTTGCCTTTTTAAAAGTAAAGTGATTTGATTTTTATTTTGAATTATTTTTTTGGGATTTTATTTATAATGCCACTGGATTTTGTCTCGTGTTAACGAACGAGACACTGAATGAAGAGCTGTTTAGAGAGCAGCTTCCTGAGCCTTGCTGTGTCTGTAGTTTTTTCAATGCTCGAGCAGAAGTGCTTCCATGAGGATCTTGTTGCTCGCCGGACATTGCTTTTGAAAAGTTTGAGCCTCCATTTGTATTCCCCCATATTTCTGTTTGTTCGGCTTATATAGCCAGTTTGAAGAAATCTGTAAGGTAGCGTCTTTGTTCTGGAAGATCAGGATTCCACCATGGTGGTTTGATTTCCGCTTCGTTCGCGTGGGCTTACAAGAGGAGTGATAGGCTTTAATAAGTAGGTTTGAAAGATTCTTAAGGGATCCATCAATGTCGGATTCTGTGTTTATGCGTTTTAGGGAGGATAATCTGGTCTCAATGATTCTTCTAAGCTAATTCCAGTTTGTGTTTTTGGGGTTTCTGAAGATCTTTTGAGCCGACATATAGTTAAATTTAATACTAAAGCTAATATATTTTTGGTCTGAGGAGGAAGGTTGTTCAAGCCCCTCCAATCTGTTATAAGAGTGTTATTATTTGGCGTTAAGGTAAGGTCTAATACGTTAGAGGAGGTAGGACCCACATATGTAGGCTCCTTACCTGTGTTAACTATGCTTAGGTTAGTTTCTAGAGTAAAATTCCACCTCGATCGTTTATGTCAGGGCTTTCCCACACTGAGTGATGTGCGTTGGTATCTGTACCGATGAAAATCGCCTGTTTCTTGCTGCTATTTGTATTTGCCAGTCTACGCAGCTCGTTTGGCGGTGCACTGCCGTCGTGCGCCATGTAGCAGGATGCGACCAGGATCGTCTCATTTACCTTGCTCTCAAGCGCCACAACTGTGAGATCACCAGTTATAATGAGACATTAGATAAGTATTGATGCCTTTCTTTGTAAGGATGGCTGTTCTTGTTCTACTTACTGTTGGTGCGTAAAAGGGTTGTGGTTGGGTGCTTTTAAGCCAGAGACCACATTACCTGAGGCTACCCACGGCTCCTGTTATATTGTCACATCGTAGCCCCCTTCCTCTAAAACGAGCAGGAGTTTTCTGCGCTCGTTAGTGTGCTTTTGTGCAGATTAATCAGGATATCTAATATGCTAAAGGCTCCTCCACGGGGTCCGCTTGCTTGCTCGGACCTCCAGCGTCATTTGTATCGTCACGTCGGAGCTCATAGGTGGCATCAGTTACAGCTGCAATGCCGAGGTCTTTTTCAACCTGCGCGGTCTCAAGGACGTTTTCTGAGACGCAGGTACAAACTTCATACGCCCCACGCCATTTTTTCATAACGAGGCTACAGAATGTCCTCTGCCTCCTTGTTGATCTGGAGGATGTAGTGTTGCCTGCCCCTACTACCAGGTAGCAGCTTAGCAACTTAGGATTCTGTTTCTGAAGCAATTTTAGTGCTGACTCTAGTGTGCTGTGGAACAGCACTTTCGCCTTTGGTAGAGACGAGATATCCATCCTGTCTACCACTTCCAGCTGAGTGCCATATCTTAGGCCTTGGAGCGCCGGTGCTACTCCCTTTACATACTCCAAAGTCGGGTCATCTTTGAATTTGAGGATTTTACCTCGTTGAACCATCCAGCACCATAAAAGGTGGGCATGGGAGTGTCAAAATGGGTCTCTATACTCGAGATCATCACCTCGAGCTGCTTCATCTCTACCGATTTCCACCGCTCGAGAGACATTTTATCTTGGGGATCGCTTCGGTCAATGAGTGCCACGATCAGGTGTCGTTTGGCCACGTCGCTTGCCTTGCTTTTCGCCTTGGCCAAAGGCTGCGGTTTACTTGTAGAGACCGGTCTTTGCTTTTGCCGCTTGCTTCCGGGAGCTACGACCTTTCTGTCTTCCCATCTACTTTCTGCTCAGCCCAGGTGAGCCTCTCACTTCTCTCTTCTCTTTGGAAGATATACCACTCTTACCCGAAAGTCGGCTGTAGATACTAAGGGCAACTTTTAATTGAGGCTTGGCACTCAACCCTTCTTTCGATTTCGTCTTGTACCCTACCTTACTTGAGGTGCTAGAACCCGCTGACTTGTCGGAGGAAAGGAGAAGCCTTTCTTCGTCAGCCATGCTGACTGAGATTGCGCTTTCGTGATCCAAGTCTTCTTGGACAACGGCATCTACGCGTTTGAGAGAGTTTTTGTTGTTGTTGTTGGCAATAACATTAGAACCACTATGGCCTGCTCCAACTATAGAGGAGGTGTGACCGCTGGCGACACGCAGTAAATAATGCTCCTTACCGTGCCCGCCGCTGGTAGCAGTCAAGGATTCCACTTACGTTTATGTTGACATCCCAACCCGAGTTGATTCTCCTTTTGACTCCAAGGGAATTGATTTTTTCTGGGTGATTCGGCTCTACACCACGTCCAGGTAGTTATCCCAAAGTAGTAGAGGAAGTTCGAAATTAACCCTTAAACAGATTATAATTTTTGACTTATTTCTGACGTTCAAATTGAATATTGTGCTCTAGTGTATTTAAAAACTTATGAAAGAATCTTATGACAAATATTTTTATGGGACATTTTAACCCTCTGTTGCCCTGTTTTATGGGTGTTTTTTGCCCCTTTGTAAAAAAGAGAAAAAGAAAACAGCCATACATAAAGATTTTCTTCGAATACGAGTTTGTCTCAACTCCCTTGTCGCGTCATTAATTTGGAAAAGATTTGACAGTTCCTTACAATGAAATTTACTTGAAAAATAGAAAAATAAAGTAATAGACAAAAAGTTAAGAACTAACTTCTAACCTTTAAGATGATATCTTTTAAGATATTTAAGATATGTAGAACTTTCGCGCAACTATTGTATATTGTTGGCCGTGGAATTTGAATGTTACGTTGTAATATTTTCAATTCGAATATTGTTTTCGAAACAAACACATCGTCGACTAACTTTATATACATATCTTAAATAAGTTTCACGCGTTGTATTTAACTATAAAGAAAAAGTTCTCACTAACTTCGCTTTTGCATAAAAAGGAAAAGTTCTCGTTATATGCTTACGTAGGGTTTTAAAATTTTCTTACTGACTACTAAACCTTTTGTTGTGTCTTACGTAAAATGTAATGTGCTTACGTCTTTTGAAATATTTAACAACGTATTTCGTTTAACTTAAAAATTGTTTCCACAAAAAAATGCACGAACAAAGAAATTCTCCAAAAAATCTCAATATTTGCTCTAAGTTTCGTAACGATATTTTCTGTAATAACATAAAGTTTTCACTAAATACTCGAACAAAATGTTCCTACCTCACCTTTTTTGCCGCGCTTCGACTTTTCTTTGACTCTCAGCATCAACATGAAAAGGGCGTTAATACCAAATCTAGAATTTTAACCTAAATAACTGGCAAAAATGGGCGAAGAAAGAAAAGAAAAAAACAAAAAAATAAAATGCCGAGCACACCGAAAACGAGTCCCTAAGTACTTCAACAACAACAACAACAACAACAACAAGAAAAACAACCGTAGCAATAACAAAAATAAATTCCAGAAAATCTCGCCAAAAACACGCTGCAAACTCAGCTGTACACAGGAAAGTTTTTGCAGCAGTCTGTAGAGAGTGCCGCCTGTAGACTTTAGAGAGCGTGCAGAATATCATGTAGACTTCAACTTCCTAACCATTACAATGTCAGATTTTTATACAAAATAATTTGCTTCCATTATAATCGAGCAAGCATGAGCATCCTTTACGACAGCATCCATGCTCTCCATGGACTATGTGTCGCTTGTCGCCGCTGGATGCTGGATGTTGGACGTTGTACGTTAAGCACAGCAGCGGCGCAACACAAACAGAGCAAAAAGCTCTGCAAATTGGGTGCGTTTCGTGCTGTTGTTGTTGTTTTTGTTGTTGGTATCCGTTGTACAAAATGGAAAGCATGGGCATGTGACATACACACATCAACACACACACACACACACACATACACATACACATTCTCTCACACAGCTATTTTGTTGTCTACAAAATTTCCAAAGCTGAAGAAGCTGGCCAAAAAATTTTCACAGCCACGATTTCGTACGCAAGCAGCCAGCCAGTAGTTGCCTCAGAGCCCGCGGGTTGAAGAAAACGCTTTGGAAAAACGTTGCGAGATTTTTTTGGATAAAAAATAGTGATCAAATTTTTTTGTTGTTATAGGGTTGAGTGCAAAGAAAAGTGTGCAAAATTCAGCGAAAAATCTCACAAAAATGTCCAAAAATAAATGTAAAGCATAGTTTCGGGGGCATATGTGCGTGCAGGCGTTAAGAAAAAACCGTTTTATTGCTGCAAAACGCTCGAAATTAATTATGGGCGAAAAAATTATAATATTTTAATAGCGAAAAATTTAGTGTTTGAGGAGTAAATTTTGCTCGGCGTTGTTGTTGTTCCTCTTGCTGGCTGGCCACATTTCGATGCATAAGCGCCCTGTGGTGACGTAGCGGTGAAGTGTACAAAATTTTTTCATGTACCTACACATGTAGAGTGGCACAAAAAGTGGCCAAAACGGGCGCAGCGTAAAGTGTGAGTCGAACGAGTAACAAAAAATAAAAAATTAAAAATAAATATAAATTCAGATCAAACGGGGCAGAGCAGGGTTAAAAGAAAAGAAAAGTGAAAACAAGCAGCAGCTAATTAAAGAATGAAAAAAGTGTTTAACTGTAAAAGCTAGAGCAGTGAAAAGTGCAGTAAAAAAAAACGTAATAAAACACTTGAGCAAATTAATGATGACAGCCTAAGAGTAGGCAACAAATTTTTCGTTGTGTGCAGCCTTAAAAAATCAGTACTAAAACAAGTGCTACAAGTTGAGCAGAGCAGCGCCCAGCAGCAAACTCTAAACATAACAGTTCTACATAAAAGTCACATTTTCACGCCAGTGTCTAAGGCTTCAGACTAGATTTTGGTTGCGCCTTCAATGAGACATTTTAAAATCATTGCAATCCAACAGATAAATCTTTTCTAAAGATTTTTTTTACTTATTCACATTGGTTTTAAAATAAAATCGTGCGCGTCTGTTAAGGTTTAACGTTCTTGCTGAACTTTTCACTAACATTCTATAACATTTTTATCACTGCTGACGTGCATATGTGTGTGTGTATGTCAGTCACTTAAATTTGATTTTTTTTTTTTTTTTGTTTCCAAATACAACATAAACTGCTGTCCTGTACTGAGCCGCATTAATTATTTTCGTAGCCGCTAATGTTGTCTTTGTCGTCGCTCTTATCGCCATCATCGTTGTCGTTGTCGTCGTCAACCTCGTCGTCGGTTAAACGGGCAATTAACGCGAGTGCCTAACCTAGAAAAGTGCGTCCAAAAATAGATGTTGAGTAAAAAAAAACCAAGTTAAAAAAAAAGAAACAGCAATAGTGAGTGGAAAGATACAAAAAACAAAAAAAAAAAAAACAAAAATAACAAAAACATGGAACAGCATTAAGCATTACATAAAGTTGAGGAATTTAAAGCTTTCAGAATTTCATTATCTAAGGAAGTGAGCAATATTAGAAGCTTCAAGCAAGACTGCCTGCTTTCAATTGCTGAGCAATAGGATAACTACAGCAGCAAAAACAACAACAGCAACACAATAATTCATGGTGTTCAAACTGATTCAGGGAAGCTGAAGCAGAGAGGTAAAAATGTTAATTAAGTAAAGTGTCCTAATATCCCAAGTGAATTAAGTATTGTATGCCTTGGAACTTGCTTTAAGAAAAATATGATATATTTTTTTTTTTATTTTAATGCCAAACTGTTTATGTTGGCGAAACTTTGCGCTGTTGCTCAAAAGTCAAGTTAAGGATTCAGCAGAAACTTTTTAAGTTATTTAACTAGAACAAAATTGTTGGCAAATGTATTTCTTGTAGCTTGAAAGTTTTGAATTATTTTATAAATTCTTCATATAAATAACTTTGCTTTGTTTTTTTTTCTTATCAAGCAGTACATAAAGTTTTTTTATAAGTTTGCTTCTGTCAATATTATTTTTTGAAGTTCGATGCCATTCGATAAGAATTGAAACATAATTTTAATGTTAAAGTATTCCAAATGTTATGTTTTTGCTTTTGAATTATATATTTGCTGTTAATATGATATCTGTCTTTTATTTACGAGCCAAATTTAAACAAATAAAATAATAACAAATTGAACTTAATGACAAGTCAGTAGCACAGACATGTTTTTGATGTTAAAATTCATCTCATAATTATCAAGATATAAAAAAAACTCAACTGAACTGAATCAAAAAAGTTTCTTCTTATGAAAAAGTTAATCCTATTGAATAAAAACATTATTGCTTTAAAGATGATTTATTTAAAATTACTATTATTAGCAAAACCTTAATAAAATAATTTTCAAGTTCCTCTGGGAAGCTGTTAGGTCATAAAATAAGAATCAGAAGTCATGCGAGTTTCTCTTGACAAACCAATCAAATGATATATAATTATGATTAGTTTTAAAACGATAATAATATATGTTAAAATAAAGTTAATACACATAGGAATTTTTTTTTGGGAATATTTCATTTTAATACTTTTATAATTTTTTAAAGAAATAAAGATTTGTATCCCCAAATATTCGATTTTTCAAGTTGATATCCATTTTATTATTACTTTTGGCTGATTCCACACTAATGAAGAACGGAAACATGCTTTCAATTTAAATAATTTTTGGTTCTTGCATTAAAATGGAATCTTAAGTTACTCCTGTTGCAAAATTATTTTTAGTTTTAATGCTTTTCTTATGGTTTTTTTTTTGACAATTTAACTAAACAAACTCTGAGTTAAGAAAAACTTGAAAGATTTTGTTTAGATTTAAAACGTTGAAAACAGCCATCTCTTGATGCACATTCAAAAAAATTAGGTAAGCAATGTTCAAACAGATAACAATGTTACCCAGGAATAGTTTATAACAAGCATTGGTTACTGCGTTAACAAAGAAAAATATTTAAACTGAGTGTTTTTCAGTGTCACACCCGTCCTAGAAAAATGCTATAGTTGTTCTTAGAAGCAACATGGGCTTATGATAAAAACAAGTAAAGAAAGTCTAAAGTCGGTCTAGGCCGACTATGAAATACCCTAAACCCACTTTTCAAAAACAAAAAATTTTTATTGTAAATAGGCGTGTCCGTGGGCGCATGGAGCCTTTATTTTATATGCATTTAAATGTTGAAGAAAAATGTACACATACCAAGTTTTATTCCTGTAGCTCACAGTTAATGCCTTTATTATGCTTTCGCTATGGGAGGTGGGCGTGTTCATGGACGGACTACTCCCAATTTTTGAACACACCTTAGTTTTGGTATAAAATACTTACATACCAAATTTAATTTCTCTATGACAAACAAAACCTTATTTATTGAGTTTTAAACTTTTTGGGTTGTATGGGAGGTAGGCGTGTCCGTAGGCGGATGACGTTCATTTTGCAAAAACGTCTTTGTCTTGTCATAAAAAATATATGTGCCAAATTTTAGCTCTTTAGGTTAAACACAGGCTTATTTATTGCATTTTCAATTTTTGGGTTGTATGGGCGGTGGGCGTGTCCGTGAGCAGATGACGCCCATTTTCCGAAGACATCTTTGTGTTGGTATAAAACACATACATATCAAATTTTATTGTTGTAGGTTAACTATGAGCTGAGTTATGCAGTTTTCAATTATCGCGTTGTATGGGAGGTAGGCGTGTCCGTGGGCGGATGATGTTTATTTTTCAAAAACATCGTTGTCTTGTCATAAAAAACATATGTGCCAAATTTTAGCACTTTAGGTTAAACACAAGCTTGTTTATTGCGTTTGCAATTTTTGGATTGTATGGGAGGTGGGCGTGTCCGTTAGCGAACGACACCCATTTTTCGATGACATCTTTGTGTTGATACAAAACACATATATACTAAATTTTATTGTTGTAGACTTATTATGAGCTGAGTTATGCAGTTTTTAATTTTTGCGTTGTATGGGAGGTAGGCGTGTCCGTGGGCGGATTCCAAAAATATTCAATAGTGAAGATCCTTGGGTGCGTGTGACCATGTGTACCAAGTTTCATCCAATTATCTCGACTCCTTCTTCTTATCCTGTGTATACGGACAACACACAGACGGACAGACGGACAGACGGACGGACGGACGGACGGACGGACGGAAGGACGGACGGAAGGACGGACGGACATGGATAGCTCGACTCACGTGGTGACGCTGATCAAGAATATATATACTTTTCTATACTGGACTCGCTTCGTTCTATGCGTTACAAACGTTTGCACAAAGTTAATATACCCTGACCTTTCAGGTTAGGGTATAATGAAACTTTCCTTAAGTAAGGATATTGATGTTTTTCATAAATTTGTTTACTTTTACCTTTCAATAAATTATTTTTATTCTTCATTTCCGTTACAAGAAGTTGGTCACACCCGGAACGGTTTTCAAAATTTTTTTCTACTAATGAAAGTTTTGCAAGTATATGAATAAATTTTTTGATTTAAACTAGTTTTGTAAATTCATGTAAAGCGAAATCATTTGTGTAGGTATTAATTTGATAAAAAATTCAGGCGAAAAATTTTTTGCAAAAAAACTTTTTTTTTTAAATATATTCAAAAATCTAAATTATTTGAATAGGTATGAATTTGATCAAAAATTCATACAAGAAAATTGTTTGCAAAAAAAAATTTTTTTTTTTTTAATTAACACATTAATTAAAAACATTTTTTTTTGATTTTAGTGTCAAAAATATGTGATGGTTATTTTATCCATTAAGTTCTTATATATAGTTCACACATAATTCACATTCGTCACACCAGGGACAATCTTATGTCACACACGTTCCATTTAAAAGTTTAAAAAATAATGGTTATCACCATTTTTGCAAAATTTTTTTCACTGGTATTCAACAGAAGTCAAAAATGGCAAGTCAAAAATGGGCTCATTGTGGCAGATAGACTGAATTTCAATGATAAACTCAGAGTTTTTAGTTTTTAAACTTGTGCTCGTCACACACGTCTCAGGTGTTTAAGCGAATGTACCCAGTCGGTAAGGCAGCACTTCGAAACGCTACTAGCAGGCCTTCATATGGATTTCGAAGTGCTTCCACACTCATATCCAAGTATACTTTCTTTTTTATATGAAATGGGAAAATTTCGCAGGCCTTCCGCTCCGATAGCTCAAAAGAGGCCTGATAGAAGCACTTCTTAAGAATGATTAAAAGAAGGGATCAACAAAAAGTATTGAAAAAAATATTTTTTTCTTGTAAACCTTTTTCTTGTTTTTATAAATTCTTTTATTTTATCTTCTCTCCTATGTTTTATATGTCAGATTAATTTCAATCTATAAACTTTGATACAGCAGTAAGAAGTGCCATTATTATGTCATATTTTTAAATTGATATATATTGTGACTTTAAACGAAAAAGTTGCCCTGAAGTATATGAAAAGTTAGTCTTTGATGAAAAGTTTGTTGTGCTGCCTTTTGTGCAGAAAGAGAAGGCCTTCAAGAAGGGCTCATAAGAGCAGCTAAGAAAGGATATGTTTGTTCTTCAAAAGTAGCAGTCAATGCAGGCCTTCGTATGAAGAGCGCTAGTTGAAAAGCCTATTGGGTACCTATTAAACTAGTATAAATAATTGCATTATGTTTTAGCATTTTGAAACCTTAGGGTATCTTCTAGTACATTGATAAACTTTTAACCGGTTAATACCATTTTCAGCACGATAAAGTAGTCAAAACGTCACACTCGTCTCTATGGAATGAGCCTTTTGTTATATTTTTGAAAATAAATATTTTAGTTATATTATATTTACGTTCTTTCTAGTAAAAACTGACGGGTTCGGTTTTAATGAGTTTTTTTCCAAATAGCGTACCGCTTAACTTATAATACTTCCTTAAGAAAATCATGTTAAAACTATAAATCAGTCAGGTAACATAAAGTTTTTAAAATTAATTAAGGCTTTTTCAAAGTCAATAGTCTAAGACAAAGTCTATTGACTATATTTTACAATATTTTTTGATCAAGGTGACGCACAGTAGCTTGAATGATAACTAAAACGTGGATTAATTCAGGCCCCCATTTTTAAAAAATTTATGTTTTATTGAAAAATAAACATAAATACACAAAAAACTAAGTACTTAAGAAGGAAAAATATGAAAAATTTTGTTCATTATGAGTTATATCTGCAAATCCAGTGTCACTCACGTTTCAGTCATAGCAGTAAACACGCATTTTTCTCCATTAAACATAAAAGCTTTTAACACAAAATCATATGGGTATTATAAGTCTTAGGCTCACTTTTATAAGTTCAAGCAAAAAGTTTTATATTTATGTTCACATTCCAAAAAAACTATATTTAAATGGTGTGTCACTCACGTTTTCGGACGATTTGCATTTTTCGAGTTATTCTTACAAATTCCTTTAAATCTGCGAATTGTTTGAGTTGATATGAAGAATAAAATAATTTTCCATAACGAAATTGAATAGAAATTTTAACTGCAGAAAAAAAAAATTGTTTTTTATCAGAATTTTAAGATTTTTTCATATACTGGTTTTGTCACTCACGTTTCACGTCGGTGTCACTCACGTTTCAAAACAATTCTAATTGTACTTTTTTTGCATCCTGGTTAATCTGGTGAACTTTATTAAGCATATTTTGTAAAAAATTTTTTTTTAACATTAAGGACATTTTTAAACAAAAAATTTTTATTGAAAGAGGATTATGTAAAGCATAATAAAATTAGAAAATAGTTCATATTAAGAACTTCATAATATGAAAGCAACTCAAAAAATATTTCAGAACTATAACATTCTGAATAGTTATAGTTGCAAAAAATATTTCTGAATTTTGTTTAAACAAAATTTTTTCCGGTTCTGCATCCGAATTTGTATATATATATATATCACTAAGCCTAATTCGTTGATCCTAACTCTCATAAAAAATCAAAGACTTTGCCAAATATGCCTATATGTCTGGCCTTGTATCAAGTACATTGATGCCAACTGCTTAAAATAATGATTTAATTAGATATTTTTAATAATTGCAAAGTTTGTTTTTTTATATGAATCCGGATTTAATTATAATTTCTCTCTATATTTTTTTTCATACGTTCTTTTAGGGTCGGGTTTCACTTTTTCTTGATGTTTTCGTTATCTTCTTTCATTTCTAATACAAAACAAACAAAAAAAAAATAAATGTCACTCACGTTTCAGTTGCCTATTTAATGAACAATAATTGCGTCAGTTTGATTTAAAAAAATACAAAATTCACTAATCTTAATAGAAAGTAAATCCGAGATATAAAATGTGCCAGCCTATTATTTTTCAAGATAATCCAGCTCATCAATAAAAATTGTCACTCACGTTTCACTTTTGAATAACTTTTTTATATTATAGTTTTCGATAGAAAATGATTTTTTCAACAGAAAATGTTTCAATTATGGATATTATATAACTGTGCCTTGATATTTAAATCGCGAAATACCAAATAACAAAACATAAAAAATTTACACTTTTTTTAACTTGCTACAGATTAAAAATACCTATAATAAAATCAGTTAAAACTCAAGGATACAATATGTTTTTTTCAAAATCCTCTTACCGTAGGAAAACACAAGCAATATTCTTAACATTCCATGTATTTTTATTGACCGTAAAGCATTTTTATTTTTCAAGGTATAGGTTTACTTTTTCTGGATTTGCCGATATACATTTTTTTAAAAATTACTTAAATCAGAATTTTTGTTGCTACTTTGGAACTAGAAGCGAAAAGTTTATGAGTCATTTGCAAATAAAACCATTCTTTATTCAGTTTAATTGGCTGTTACCATGCGATAAGCTTTATCCCACCGATCCTTAAAATCTATACAAAAATTATGAAATATTTTAGTCAAAAATTTCATATTCGTTGGATTTATGATTGATCAGGTGATTGATTTTGTGCACATTTTTATAAGCATCTACTTTTTTTTAATATATCGTAAAGCTCTCGAGGAGAAATGAAGACTGTGTTGCACCTTGTTCCTAAAATAATAAAGGTTTTCAACATTTTTTGAACGGTCATTCATTTTCTCGTGTACCAACTAACAAATAATAATAAAAACACTGTAAACATTTCTTATATAGCTAAATTAAAAAAACAACAACAATGAAAAAACCAAAATGAAGACAAACAAAATACACTTATTAAAACGGCAATAAAAACAATTCCAGAAACCAAAAAAACAAAAAAAAACACTTGAAGTGTATTATTGTGTGTACTAATAAGCATAATTTGAAGCTGCAGAATCAAAAGAAACTTAAATATTTAGCAATAACACAAATATCTGCAAAATTTTGTTTTTTACAACAAAATTGAAATTTTATTATTGTTTAAACATTTTTGTCCACTATCACTCACTTACCATTTGAAACTTAACAAACATATAAAAAACACTCTTTTTTTTAACAATTTTATAAAAATTACTTTAAAATATTTGAACGACATTTTTCTAAATAAAATTTATTTAAGAATAAAGTTTATTATCTGAAGTTAATGGAGCCATTTAAAAATATTTTAGTTTAAGAACACTTTTATTGCTTTTTTCACTTTTATCGAATGAGCGCTCAATTAGTAAAGATTATTCAACTTTCAGCGAGTGTAGCAAAAAAAAAAAAGAGAAACAGTTTCGATAGTATCGTAAGTGTAGACGTAAAATTCCGTTTAAATAGTATATAACTTTTTCTGCTTCGTCTGAATTATCTTCCGAAAATGAATAAATAAATAAATAACACTCAAGTGATGGACCGATCGCGATTCGCGACCAGAACACAGAAAAAGTTCAACGTAAGCATGATAAATAGAGCAAGCAAAAAAAAAACCAAACAAAATATCAAATCCTTTCAATCATTTTGTTAAGTTTGACAGGTTGAGTTCATTGACTTAAATGAAAAGAAGGCTAAGCGAATGTCCTTTTCATTGGTGTCACTATCGTCTCTGTCTGATATATAGTTTGTGAACTACACTCAATTTTACTTCAATTTAATTTTAAATAAAAAGAATGCCCGATTTTTCAAGAAATCGGGCGGTCGTTACTTAGAAAACAAAGTAGGTTACTCTTATTGAATCACCGTTTATTTATTTTAAAACTAAGCTTCAGAGAAGATTTTCCCGCGCGTTTATTGATGAGTGTCCTTTACCGTCAAATGGGAAGTTATAGATGTGTAAAGATTCTTTTTTTTATGTGAAGCATTACTTATCTTTATGTGAGGAACAATACTCACATTATATACTCCGTTATAGAATGGTTAGATTTTATGGAATTATTTACTTCAGGTGAACGTACAAGGTATAGTGTTTTAAGATTTACAATTTTTTTTTTAAGAATTCTTACCTTAATAACATTTGTTTATTATCAACAAAGGAAGTGTCAATTTTGATAAAGACCGATTTGGATGGAAGCAAATATTCATTAATAGAAGTCAGTTTGTATTTATTAATTATTTTATATACCAGTACAACAAGGTTAGAATCTTATAATTACTGCACTGGCATCATTCGATTTAAGTTTTACAAGTAGTAGAATTTTATTCAAAATAGAATAACATAAATAACATAATATATTAAAAAAAAAATTATTTAACAAAAATTAATATAATATATGCATAATAAAATAAAACAAAAAAATTAAATTTAATTAAATGGGGAAGAAACAATATTTTAAAAATGAAAAGAAAATTATATCTTTAATTAAAATGAGAATTCATTCAGAAAAATTTATTAAGTTATTATTTAAGAAAGAGTTTTTGCAACGAAGAGAGATGACTGAATAGAATTTTTTTTAATTGCACTGCATTATGAATGGACCTTAACAAAGGGGGTAGCAAGTTCCAAAGACGAATTGCAAATATGTAAAATTGCCTTTCAGATGTTAAGCAGAAATGTCGTAATTGTATAACGTATTAGATCTGTTTGAAAGTGAAACAGAGATACGGTCGTACAAGTAGGAGGGTTCTCCAGTATGCAGTAACTTATGTAGCAAGAGTAAAGTTCGAAATTGAAGACTGTTCTCAAAGATCATATTGTATATTTTAATTGCATAGTAGGAAACATGATCTGAGCGTTTTAAGCCAAAAATATATCTAGCGATATTGTTAAATGCTACATTGAGTTTTTGCTTGCTTACAGAATCACAATTGGCGAAGATTTCGCACCCGTAAAGAAAGGTAGGGAGAATGTAAGCCTTTACAATAAGAGTTTTTATTTTAAGTGGAATAAATTGCTGTGAGATCATTAATACCCTAAGCATGCCATAAACCTTACCGATTTTACTGCCAATGTGTGTGTTCCAAGTCAGAGTCCTGTTAAAGACTACTCCAAGATTTTTAGCTGAGTCAACAAAATCAATTGCGGAGTTGTTCAAGAACATTTTTGGAAAAGCTGAGATATCGACTATTTTTTTGAAAATGACTAAGCATTTTGACTATTTCGGACTAAGACATAAACCATTTTTGCCTGCCCATGTGTTTATACGCGATAGGTCATTGTTGATGGAGCACACACAGTGAGAAACGTTATCACGTTTACAGCGAACAGAGAGTTGGACATCATCAGCGTACATGTGAACATTGCAACATTGCAGAACCTTGGTTAAATCGTTAACATAGATTGAAAATAAGAGAAGTCCAAGGACAGAACCCTGAGGCACGCCCCTGCTAACCGTCAAAAATTCTGAAGTTATGTTGTTGGCAAAAACAGCTTGAGATCTATTAAAGAGATATGACCGCAAGAGATTAGCCACCGTATGAATAAAATTAAACATGTTAAGCAATTTGGAGTGGAAGATACCATGGTTGACTGTATCGAAGGCCTTTGAGTGATCAAGAAGAATTAAAAAGCTAACTTTGTTGTCATCTCTTCAGCTACATCTATAAATGCAGTAACGCAACTCCGCTTTGCTCTGAATCCAGATTGCCTGTCTGTTAGCAACTTATTGTCACATATAAATTTGCTAGATTGACGTTGAAGAATGACTTCGAAGGCTTTAGCTAAGTACGGTAAGATAGCAACAGGACGATATTCAATGCCTGATTTAGGTATTGGTATTATTTTGGCTGCCTTCCAACGTTTTGGAAAGATAGATGTGGTTAGAATTGTGTTGAAGATATAAGTTATGTACGGTAATAGTACAGGCAATAACATAAAAAACCTACGGCGTTTGATTTTATTGACAGGAGGCTGGAGAGTACCTCACTTTGGTCCATGCAACGGAAAGAAAAAGTAATATCTGGACTTAAAGTGATATGCAGAAAATCATTTCTATTTGCATAAGCATTTTCATCAACTGAAGTCGTTGGTAAGTTAACAAAATTCCTGTTGAGATCATGCACGTCGGCATCACATACAGCAGACAGGTTTCTACCAACTCTAATATTTTGAATTGCTTTCCAAATCTTTTTTGAATAAACTGCGTTTTTGAATTTTTCACTATAAAAACTTCTCTTGAATTCATTGATTTTATTATTCACCTCTTTTCTCATTTCTTTGAATTCATTATACAACTCTGGTATTTTAAGTTGCTTCCAGCGATTGTAAGACTTTTTTCGCTTTTATATCAGCTTTATAATGGAACTGTTAAAACATGGTTTGTGCTGAATTGTTACGTTTTTGGTTTTGATAGATACAAATTCATTAAATAAATTTTTAACATAACTTTGCAAATACCTAACCTGGAGATCAACCCCTGGCATTTCATAAATGGCTTGCCAAGTTATCTTTCAGTTTAGTGTGTTTTAAAAAAAGTTTTAAAATTGTTGTAGACTGTAAAACATTTGCTGTTTAACAATTTTTGCTTTCAAATGAGGTGACATAGGCATGCTCCCTCAGAGAAGCTTGTGCAATTAACTTATTGCCCAAAACTTCGATAAGAGGAGTCTTAAATGCATTTTAGTAATAATTTTAATCTACATATATTTGATATAAACTTGATAAATTTAATGATGTTTTAATTGATTTGAGCTGCTTCAAAAGAGCCTAATATATTTTCTTCGTAGCTCATCACAAACACACAAATATTACAAAGAATTTCACGAGCTAACGATGTACGAAAACACAAAAATGAACGGGTAAAATTGCTACGTAAAGCAATAAATTAGATAAAAATTGAATTATTTGCAAAAGCAAAAATAGATAGATAAATTTAAAATGAGTTAAAAGTTGCGGTATGGTCTATGTAAAAAAAAAAAAACAATTGGTTTTAATAGCCTCAAAAGTTTCTAAATTATTGAAAATTTTGTTACTAAAAGTTTGATTGAAGTAAAAGCATGAAAAATTACAAACATAATTTCATCAAAAGAATGCAGCTCGCTGAAGGAATAAGCAAAAGGATTCTTCACTGTACGCTGGTTAATTACAAAACTTTTTTCCAACATTAACTGAAGATGATTTTAAATCTTTAAAAATCTTAGGTATTTTCTATAGAACTTCAAATAAATTCTATTTTTACACTTCACTTTATTTATAAGATTTTCAGCATTTTCCGCCCCTCGGCAACTTCTCACTGCATATTTTTAAAGTTGCTTCGCCTAGAAAATTGATATTCTTAAAAGATTTGCTCTCAAACACACATTAATTTATAGATCATATTTGAGAAATTTATTCCAAAAGCTTGAAACTAAAGGTCCACTTCAGCATTTATGACATACAACAGCTTTATTTATACGGTATTTTGTTTTATTTGATTTGTGCTTTTTTTTTTCTTTCTTCTTATTTATTTATTTTTGGTTTATATCTTGTGCTTGTGTTTTAAGCGTTTGAATGATATTTTGATGGCATTTGAAGAGCTTGTGCGTGTGCCTGAGTGTTTTTGCCTGAGCAATTTTGAGTGTTTGTGTTTTGGAGTGTTTTTCAATACTTTGAGTTCGTTTTTGGGGTTTTTTGTTTATTTTATACATATTTTTGCATAATTTTTGGTATTAAGAAGAATTTGAAAAGAAAAAAAAGTTGAACCTTATCATTTGGCGCTTATCAATATATATATATATATATATGCCAGCATTCAAAAAAAAAAAACACCAGCACACAAAACACACATGCACAGACACATGTGATAGGCTCACTCATACTTATGCAATCACATAAGTAAGCAGTTTTATAGCTTTTGGAAAACTTGCTGTTTATGAACTGGCTGTTCAAAATGGATTTTTGCTGTTTTGGTGTTATCAGTGAAAGCAGAGCAAACTTTTAAGGCAACAACAACAACAATAATCACATTAGCTGTATATATGTATAGATATATATATTTTCTTTTTTAATATGCCAATTTTTATATTTATAGGAATATACGTAAAATGATGTGCTTGTGTGCCTTGTGGCATCTTGTAACTTTTATTTTTGCATACTTTTCGGCGTCTACCACTCTGACTGCCTTTCATGCTACTCAATTTTCAGTCATCTGCTGTCGTCAGTCGGCCATGTTTTGTCACTTTTTGTAACATGATTTCGTTTTTATTACTTAAGTTTTGCTGTTTGCTTGTATTGTTTATGTTTGTTTTTGTCCTTTTAAGTAATTTTCATTTTACACAAACTTATGCGTGTGTATTGAGGCGGGTCACCAAAAATGAATAATAGAAGATACCCCCAAGAATGAGAGGTTATGTTGAAAGTGTTTCAGAACTGCAAAAAACATTTTTCCGAAACAGCCAGAATGGTCTTTTAGTTAAGGGGACATAACTAATGGTCGTTTTTTGAAATCTATCGAATATTTTTTTTTATTTAAGTAAATATTCGTAATATTCTAAGAGAAAAAATTTCATGAAAAAATTCCAGCGGGTTCAAAAGTTACAGCCGGATTAGTGAGAGCGCATTTTTAATTTTCGCCTTTTTTTCTTTGTTCACAAACTTTGAACGCGTTTATCTCGAAACCATGTTTTTCGTACTGATTGCGGCACTAGCGTGTTCATTTTTTCGTTGATGAAACTAATTTTTTTTGTATGTTTTTAAACTTGATTCCCTATCATATGACATGAGCTTTTTTTTAAAATTTTTTTTTCAATTTTTTATGAATTTTTAAAGTCAATATTTTTTCGAAAAAACATACTTTCAAATTTGGAACATCACCAAAAAATTGAAAAAAAAATTTTAAAAAAAGCTCTTGTCAAACGATAATCAATTTTATTAAGATTTATAAAAGACATTTTTTTTCCGGACAATTTTTTCGACTCCCAGCGCTGCAACCACGAGGCGCCGTTTTTTTTCTCTGCCACCAGTTTGGAGCTCTATATAACCATGTTGGAGTGAAAAATATATTATTTGAAAATATTTTGGAAAAATATTTGTTCTTGATTGAGTTATGAATTTTAAAAAGAAGTCTGTTTTCTCTGCCACGAATTTTATGTCCCACCTTAAATCGTTAGTATTTCCAGTACTTAAGTTATAACATTTGTATTTTTAGTCAGATCATGCAGCATATCGTTGGATAGGTCTGAAAGAACACAAATTTGTGTTTTTTGGTGTCATTGGCATCAGATGTCATCTTCCAGCAGATATTTTGCAATATTTTTGCTCTAAGTACCCCATAATTTTGATTTAAAATTAAAAAATAAACATTGCAAAATATCTACATGGATACCATCTGACGCCAACGAAACTAAAAATACTAATGATTTAACTAAAAGACAATTTTGGTTGTTTTTCGGAACACCCAAAAAAAAAAAATTTTTTTATAGCTCTGAAACACTTTTGACATAAGCTTTCATTCTATGTGGTTTCTTTTTATATTAATTTTTTCCCCCATATAATGCGACCCACTCAATTGTGTATCTTTATATCTGAGTTCTTTAAGTCGTTTCACAAACTTTACAAGATGTAATATTTTTTCATTTTGGAAAAAAATTTAAGGGAAAACATGTTTTTTAAATATGATTTTTCCTTCGTCTTTACACATTTTAATAGTAGCATGATAAAGTATAGCCTATATCCGTCCAGAAATAGTAAGATGTCGTAAAATGAAAACTTCATTATAATCTGCCAAGTGGTTTTCAAGTTTACCCTTAACATATTAATAAAGTTCTACTATTTTATATAAAAACAAAAAATAAAAGCTTGCTCATATTTCAAGCATAAATTTTGTGCAAAAATTTGTTTTAAAACATTAAACGTCAGTCTGCTAATTTGCAAACAACAAAGAAGTAAAATTTAGTCATGAATAATAATGCCAAATCGAATTTTAAACGTTTTTATTTATAAAATAATGTTTTGTCAATTTAAAAAAAAAAGAAACGTCAACAAAACAATCAATCAACATAGCTTGATTTAAAATGCACACAATTGCGACCGAATATAAATATCACATACATTGTAAATATAAATAATAAATATCGTTTAGAAATACAAGCAATAGCATTACAATAACAAAAAATACCTGTTCAGACACATTCCATTGGTTGCTAACTAGCATGTGACATGCAACCAAATCTAAGCATATCGAACTGAAACTTACCTGCCACAACCTCAAGTATCTAAGGCATCAGAAAATTGCTAAGCCGTTGGCTACTGAGTTGACATGACTTTAAACTTCACACACACAAATACACATAAGTCTGTTTCTGTCAAACTGACACCAGGCTGTGTTGACAATGATGCAAGCTAACAGCAGTCACAGATATACTAGCCATGCAGCAGCATTCATCGGTGTAGAAGTGATAGAAATAGAAAAGACAAACAAACACACATGTGCACGCACACCTTAAGTAATACAGACAACAAATATTAGAATTTTCCATTTTCATTGTAGAGCATCTAGCAAACCAACTTTGGTTAATTTGTGTGGCAAGCAGCAGAGTGATGAGGGGCGGGAAAAAAAACAACAACCTGCATTAAAAAGCATGCATTGAAATCGAAATGCGGCCAACTAATTAGCATGCAAATGTTGGCATATGTATGTGTGCGTTTTTCATTTTCTATATATCACCATACATACATACATTCAATCACTATATATATGGTATATGTATACTTCAAATGTTGCACTGTTTTATGTGCGTGCATACGTGCGTAAGTGTGTGTGTGTTGTATTCATTACAAAAAGTTGTTAGCTCAGCAGTCAGTGACTCTAACATTCTTTCTTCCTTTCATTCATTCATTCAGGCAGTCACTTATTCATGCGGTCAATCATTCATGCATTTATTTGTCAGTCATATTTGTTTTTTGTCATGTTGGCTTCTTTTGTCATGCTGTGTTTCTTCAGACACAGACAGCGAAAGCTTACATACACAAAAACAAATGCAAACAATTGTTAGAAAAGGAAATATTTAAGTGAAGTTTCTTTTGTTTATTCCTTAAAGACAAATAAATTTTTCTAAATGTTGATGAAAGTCGGGTGGATAATAATATGTATACAAAAAAAAAAAAGTCTGTTGAGAAAGGAGCCAAGTTGTTTGAAAAGCTAGCATAAATCATATACAAAATGTTCTGGAAGCTACCAGCTTAAAAACGTTAAAACTCTCACAATGTAAACAAAAATTTTATGGAATATGAATTATTCTTGTGTTTAGAACAAAATCAGATATAAACAATATAAACGATGAAGTTGATAAATTAGATAAAACTTTCATTACTTCAACAAAAACGCATCTATTGATTAAATAAATCGCGCATAAGTTTTAATCTTTAGTACCCTTTTTTTATTTGCAATAAAATAGTATATTTTCAATCAAATGAAACCATGTATTATGAAATCTGCTAACTCTTGCTACTTGTTTAAAGTCGTGTTTTACTTGAGTTCTTTAATTTGTATTTTAAATTCAATTTTTTAACAAGTTTAACATTTTGAAATAAATCATAATAAACTTGCTGTATTTTGCCGAAGATCATCGTTGGATTTCTGCAATTTCATCCAGTGAATGCGTCGGAATTATCCTTTTAATATAAAATTAAAGTACTATTACAGTGTAAAGCTATTAAAAAAAACACCTTCTTTATTAATTTTTTTTTTAGTATTGTTAAATAACTTAATTAAAATGTTTTTTTTTGTTTTTGTATTTGTTATTTATTTTCTAGACGTCGTTGAAGTTGGCGTGTTTAAAAAAAGGTTTTAAGTTGGTTTCTCGTCTCTAGCATTTTCAAGGTGTCGGAATGTCAAAAATCAAAGTGCATTCTTTGGTAAAGGATGGTAGTTGAGGACTCTACCTACGCAAATAAAAAAATAAAAATAAAAACAAAAAATAGCATGCGTTGAAAAACAAATTTACAAAAAACTCCTCTTTTTGGCAGAAATTCTTAGCCATAAAAACAATATATAAAAGTTTCTCGGCTTTTTATAGGCTCAACAGAGTCTATGAAGATCGGAATGAATCAAAATTAATCGAAATCGATCAAGCAGAACTCGAGATATCTTAGAAAATCATTCGAGAAACATGTTTCGAGAACATGTTTTCTTCTATGAACGATTAAATCTTATATATTAATACGTGAACATTAAAGTTTGTCGTACGCTTTTTTGGTATTAATTAAAACTAAAAATTAATGAAACTTATATCATTCGAAAGGTTTTGTTGCCCAGATGTGCAGAATGTATATATAAATGATATATCTGATAGAGGGGGTTCCCAACCTTCAAAGAGAGAAATTAAATTTTTGAGAAAAAATCTGCTCTTTGATTGATATGAAATATAGTTGGAAGAGAGTTCTTAAGTCGCCCGAATTTGAGTTTTTTTTTAAAAGTAACAATTTCTTAAAAAAATTTAGTTTTATCCATTCGTCAATTGTAAAATTTGTAAAAAAATGTATTTTGAATTCAAAAATTTGACTTTCCATGTGAATATCTTGGTCGGATTTTACCGGTTTTTCGATTTTTCTTATTTTTTCTAAAAGTTTGTTAAATTTTCTTTCAAATGTCATAAAATTTACAGCAAAGTTCTAACCAAAAGTATTTTTAATGCATTTTCTTAATATTGTCTTTAGTTATTTAGCGTGTGTTTCAACCAAATGCCAAGAGAGAGAAAAAAACTGTCTCAAATTGAATGTTCTAAATTGGGAAGCCAATATCTCCGCCATATGTGAATTGATTTTATTTATTTCTTTTTTGTATTTAAGTCTTATCAGTTAACTTAAAAAAACTTTTAAAAATAATACCGTTTTTTGTTTGTTTATATATAAATTATTCCTTTTAAAAAAAGACCATAAAATTTGATTTATTCTTTAAATATGGGGTAAAAATGATTTTTGTTGTAAAAAAACAAAAACTCAAAATTGCATTTTTGATTTTCTTTCAAAGTCTGTACTGAATTTTAGGTGAATTTATTTTTGTCTTGATACTAAATTAATAAACTGTCCGTGCCATCAAAAAATCAAGGCTACCCTTTGACAAAATTAAATTTTTTTTAAAATGTTGTTTTTCTGTTTTTGAATTATAATTATAAATAGGCATTCAATAAATTGGTCGAATTTCGACCCCAAGCTATACTAGTATGAATAAATGAGTGACATATGAATATAATGAATGTTATATATTTAATTTATTTGATATTTTTTCTTAAATTTTGTTTACGTATTCTTGAGACCTTAAAGAGCAATATTCTAAAAAAACACGTAAAAAAGTCTTATTATAAAATACCCTAAACCTACACTGAGAAAAAAACACATACCTCGCTCCGGTAAAAAATTTCTCTATTTTTGATAATAGCAATTTTCTCTTTTTCAAATAAAATTTTCTTCAATTAGAATAAATTTTCACATTTTCGAAGAAATATTTCTTTACTTCTAGGAAATGGAAATATTTCAATGTATCTAATAATGATAAGTATTTTTCTCGCACAAAAAATTTCTCATTTATAGAGAAATTTTATTGAAAATGAAAAACTTTTCTAATATTTTGATAAAAAATTCACTATGAGAAGTATTTTCTTCAATAAGAACAAATATTTTCTCAAAAAAAAAAGTATTTTTCTCTAAAAACGATATATTTTTCTATTTCATGGAACCTTTTTATCATTTTTAGAGAATTTTAAGTATCGCAATTAGAGAATAGCATTCTCTGGAGCAAAGTCTATACCATTTTTCTCTAAATATGATGCCTTTTTTATCATATTCCGAGACACTTTTTTCTGAGTGTACTTTTCCAAAAAAAAAAATAAAATTTAATTGAAAATGGATGTGTCCGTGGGCGGATGAAGCCTATATTTTATATGCATTTAAATGTTGAAGAAAAATTTACACATACCAAGTTTAAATCCTATAGCTCACAGTAAATGCCTTTATTATGCTTTCGCTATGGGAGGTGGGCTTGTTCATGGACGGATTACTCGCAATTTTTGAACACACCTTAGTTTTGGTATAAAATACATACTTTCCAAACTTGATCTCTCTATGACAAACATAACCTTATTTATTCAGTCTTAAACTTGTTGGGTTGTGTGAGAGGTAGGCGTTTCCGTGGGCGGATGATGTCCACTTTTCCAAACCATCTTTGTTTTGTCATAAAAAACACACGTGCTTATTAATTTCGTTTTCAATTTTTGGGTTATATGGGAGGTGGGCGTGTTCATGAGCGGGTGACGTCCATTTTTCGAAGACATCTTTGTGTTGACACAAAACACATACACATCAAATTTTATTGTTGTATGGTAACTATGAGCTGAGTTATGTAGTTTTCAATTTTTACGTTGTATGGGAGGTAGGCGTGTAGATGGTCGAATATAAGGTGGATAGCTGCAGTGGTTCAGCCGTTATGGTCACAATTACATAAACGCCAACGAGTAGAATATATTTAGTGAAATTTTTTTTTTAGGAATTTGTTACGGTAAATTTTTGTATGACAACGTTTACATGTAAGACCGCTTTTTGGTTGAATCGGGTGTGAGAATTTCATATCTGGCGTTAGTTTTGACCTAGCTGTGCACGTTTTTAAAAAAAAAATTTTTGAAAAAAATTCCTATGGAAAAAATTCACAAAATTGAGGGTGCGATGGGGTAAAGTGTATCCCCAGTCCCATTTTGTTTTTTTTTTGCTTAATAACTTTTCATGCTCGAACCGAAAATCGCCCAAGCAAGGTTTAACAATCGACTCAGCCTAGTGTACGTGTAAATTAAATGTAAAAATGTGTAAAAATAGGCGTCATCAACCCACCAACACGCCCAGCTCTTATACCACCCACTACAGTAAAAAGTCTATAAAGAGATTTATTTGAGCTACAGATATAAAGTTTGGAATGGAAGTACATTATATCAAAACTAAGGTGTGAGTACAAAATGGACGTCATAAGCCTACGAACAACCCACAAAAAAAAGAATTTGTTTCGATTTGTTGTTATATTATAATATAATACGAGGTTTATGATATTCCATATCCGGGCTAGACCGACCTTAGAGTTTCCTTACTTCTTTTCTTATAATTCCGTTTATAATAAAGCGTGACAACTTGTCGATCACTGTATTGGTAGCAGAGACCAAAAGTTAGTTTGTTCTATTCCTAATTCAGTAATGGGCTTTTCCTACCAAAACTGGTAGTTTTTTTCCGTTTGGTAGAATGATAGGCTGGATGTAATTTTGGTAGGTTTTGCAATATTAATATTTTTTTGCAAAAAGTATAACATATGCGGCTCATATACTTGAGCAAAAAATATTTTTTTTTTAAGAATTCATTCACATCTTGTTTTTTATTATTTTCCTACATATAACCTCTTAAGCCTGGTTTTCACTGTGTCAATTTCAATGGTCAGTTGTTGTCAGTCACATTAAAAATGCCAACACGTTGTCATTTTTTTTTCTGTTTGACAATGGCGAAAAATAGGAAAAACTGATCTCTTCACATGTTTATAGCAAAAATTGCAAAAAAAATGTTATTTATGTGATTTTTTAAACTTTTAAATTTCATGTCAAACAAAAAATGACTAAGTGAAAACCAAGCATTATTAACAATCTCAACAAATAGTTTCAAGCTGAAAGCTCACGTTTGCCATACCTGTATTTTGGTATAAAATCAAATTTTCTTTTACTTCTAAACAACATCATTAACAAGAATTGTGTAACAATTAAGCTGAAATTCATTTAAAAAACGAATACAATCACAAACCCGTTTCTAACATATCATTGCAATCAACCCTGTAAGCATTAAGAAGACGATTGGAAGATAAGTTGATTTGGCGATGATTTGTCTTTTTAATCGCCAGAAAATTTTAAAAGCTTCATTCGTTCATTCCGGCAATCGTTGGAAGATAGTTTGGATAGAAGGATGAATAGATGAATGGATGGATGGAAGACGCTTCTCCGCGATTCGTAGGTGATTCTTGTCGGCGAATCGCTCTAGACTCCTCTTGTCGATTCGTTGAATCTTTCCGTAAATCTTTCCGGCTTTTGTGGCCTCAGCTGCTTACATTCGGCGATACCGAGAAGACTCTCAGAAGAGCTCGCGGGCTCATCTTTTAAGTGATCATCTTTTAAGCACTGGATATCTTAAGGCGATTGAAAATGTTTGCAGGGAAAGCAGCTCTGTTTATGAAAAGCAATTTGTGTGCTGATGAAATAATTGAGGTTTAATCAAAACCAATTTTTGAATTTTTAGAGCAACTTAAAGATAGATTTGATTTTAAAAGCAAGGATATATAGCTGCTGCAATTCGTTACACCTACAAAGATCCTATCAGCTGAAGTGAAGACGATTCTTTCGGTAACTTCACGCCTTGAATCTATTCGCTGATATGGACCTAAAAACATTTTGGTCAAAGATCAGTTCTGTTAAAAATGGTCTTATTTTAAATAGTTTCATGAAGCTTTTTTATTTAATTTTAAATATAATTTCACTTCCACATAACTCTGCAGCGGGTGAACTAAGTTGCAAAATAAACTCACTATTATTAATAGTAAAATGCTGCGTAAAGAACTGGTAAACAATAAAGAGCCGCACTAGGTCTGGTCAGCAAGAAATGATTTCTGTGTTAATTAAATGATTTTATTGAATAATAACAAAAACGGTTGTGTGATTGTTTCATTTGTTTTTAACAATGAAATCTCTAAATTTCTTAAGCTTATTTTGCAAAAAAGTGTACATTTTTCTAATTTATATTTACATATACTAGTATAGCCTGGGGTCGAAATTCGACCAATTTATTGATTGCCTATTTATAATTATATGCGAGATGATAAAAATAAGTTCGAGGCTATAACTCTTAATTTATTAGAGATATAAAGCTATTTTCTTCGAAAAAATTATTTTTTTATTTTATTATTTTGTTCAAAAACAGAAAAACAACATTTTTAAAAAAATTTAATTTTGTCAAAGAAATCATAGGGGTTAGCCTTGATTTTTTGATGGCACAGACAGTTTATTAATTTAGTGTCAAGACAAAATAAATTCACCTAATATTCGGTATAGACTTTGAAAGAAAATCAAAACTGCAATTTTGAGTTTTTGTTTTTTTTTACAACAAAAATAATTTTTACCCCATATTTTAAGAATAAATCAAATTTTATGGTCTTTTTTTAAAAGGAATAATTTATATATAAACAAACAAAAAACGGTATTATTTTTAAGAGTTCTTGAAGTTAACTGATAAGACTTAAATACAAAAAAGAAATAAATACAATCAATTCACATATGGCGGAGATATTTGCTTCAGAACTTAGAACATGCAATTTGAGACTGTTTTTTTATCTCTCTTGGCATTTGGTTGAAACACACGCTAAATAACTAACGACAATATTAAGAAAATGCATTAAAAATACTTTTGGTTAGAAGTTTGCTGTAAATTTTATCACATTTGAAAGAAAATTTAACAAACTTTTAGAAAAAATAAGAAAAATTGAAAAACCGGTAAAATCCGACCAAGATATTCACATGGAATGTCAAATTTTTTAATTCAAAACACAAATTTTTTTACAAATTTTACAATTGACGAATGGATAAAACTAAATTTTTTTAAGAAATTGTTACTTTAAAAAAAATTCAAATTCGACCAACTCAAAAACTTTCCCCCAACCAAATTTCATATTAATCAAAGAGAGGGTTTTTTCTCAAAAATTTAATTTCTGCCTTAGAAGGTTGGGAACCCCATCTATTAGATATATCATTTATGTATACATTCTGCACATCTGGGCAACATATCCTTTCGAATGATATAAGTTTCATTTATTTTGAGTTTTAATAAATACCAAAAAAGCGTACGACAAACTTTAATGTGCACGTATTAATATATAAGATTATTAATTACTATAACATAATTCCGTAAAGTGTGAGTGAGGAACGCTTGATTTTTTTGAAAATTTGAGATCATATTTTTAGGCATTTTCTGTTTTGTCATTTATTGAAACTTCAAAAACTTTATATATTATTTTTTTTCATTTTGAAAGTTCAGTTTTACAAAAAATTTTTAAAAATATTTCGTCGTAAATACTATGGTTTCCTGTTTTACTTTGAGGTATGTATTTTATAAGAATTTGGAACTGAAAATTATTATTTGAATCATTTAAAATCGAATAAGTGGAAACGGGCCCGTCATTTTTGACGGGAAAGAACTAGTAAGATAACATAATTCCGTAAAATGTGAGTGCGGAACGCTTGATTATTTTTTTTATAATTTCATAGCATATTTTTAGGCATATTTTGTTTTGTGATTTATTGAAACTACAAAAACTTTTTATATTTTTTTTTTTTTAAATTTTCAGTTTTACAAAAAAGTTTGAAACTTATTTCATTGTACCTACTATAGTTTCCGATTTTACTGTAAAGTATTTTATAAATATTTGTCACTAAAAATTGTTATTTTCACAATTTAAAACCAAATATGTCATCATCACTGATTCCTAATTCAGCTTAAAGTAAATCAATATTTCATGTTTTTTTCTTTATTAAAACCGGGCCCGTCATTTTTGACGGGAAAGAACTAGTATATAAGATTTCTACAAGGAATAACCTCAAAAGTCTAGTTAGAAAACAATATTTCTGATAAAAAGTTTTAAGTATACTTAAAACTGGAAATGTAATTTTTTTTATAGCTATTAAATTAATTAATACCGAAAACAAAAAATTATAAAAACAAGAACGGTAATAGCGAGATTAACCAACACAGTCATAAAATGCAGTCCAAAAACTGACAACATTCAATTCGTACGATAGAAAGAATAAGAGAGTGTGCACAAGGATTGACGGCACAAATTATTTTTTGCTGATTCTGTATGTCAATTGAAAATGTATTGGGAATATTTTGATAAAATTTCAGTCACTCTTTTTTTTTATACCAGTAGTTTTTATGAATGATTTCCTACTATGGCAAGTGGTAAAGCGGTTTGTGAAGAAATCAGAAAGTTAATTGTTGAAAGCTTTCTTTCGCACAAAAGTTATGACGATAAAGCTTGCTTTAGAGACTCGATATTTGGGTGTCAAGTAGACTAAGCCATACCCTTTAACAATCTTGAAAGAAGATTCCGAAGTTTTGACTTTTTCACAAAAATGGAGCTTCGTAACCCTATCATAGGCGGCTTACTTCCCACCAAACCATCAAAAAAGCCGGGTGGTGACCACTTCGAACTCTTATAACGAGTTCTGTTACCGTGAGAAGGTACCTGGTGTGTCTTTTATATGCTTTTAGCTTCAAGTTATATAGAGAGCTATATAGAGATAGAGTTATTCATCTCCCGCGACAAAATATTCTGTTTTCGCAGCAGTTTTTGCTTGATTCGAGACTACCTGATTGTTTGATCACTTAATGAACTTGATTGCTCGTGCTGTTCTTACAACATGCAGACGGCCGGATTTTGGATGGTTAATTATTCCACTAGTATCCTTGAATAACTTTATAGTACTATACACAAATTCAGAGTGACTCTTTCCATGCCTCGTACTGGGTCATTGTGTTGCTAGATCAAGTATAACAACATGAATTTTGAACGAGCTCCATTCCATGATTAAAAGCTACTGGCACCGAAAATTTTTTTCGCTAAAAGGAAGCATTAAAAGTTTATAATTCCTTAAGAAATCTTAGGAAAACTGCTTCGTTGGTTCCCACTGAAACAAGGCGAAAACTGGTCATACAATTAATTGTGCCAATATTAAAATATTCCGAAGTTGTATATAGCAAACTAGACTCAAGGTCAGCACATAAACTATTAGTGGCGTTTAACAATGCAGCTCGATTTGTTTATGATATCCGTAGGTTTGACCATATATCAGCATTTAGTAATCGTATCCTTGGCTGCAATATCATAAGTTTTCTCAATGCAAGAAACTGTATTTTAATGCACAGACTTATCACTTCGAAAAGCCCTTACTATCTGTTTGAAAATCTCCAATTCTGCAGATCCACCAGAAATATTTTCTTTATTGTCCCTCAATTCAGATACAATGAACCTAGTCGTCATTTTTTCAAAAACGCAATCAGGCTTTGGAATTCCCTACCAAATAACTTAAAACGCGTAAACAACACAACAAACTTTAAGCACTTGATTCTTGAATATATCTCTTAAAACTTTCTTTCTGATTCTCTTACTTTAATTACTTATTACAAATACTTTACTTTTTCTATTTTTTCTATGAACGTTTTCTTTACGTTTAAGTTAAAATTATTATTATCCTATTAATTATTTTATCCTTTATTGTTATAGCTGTTTAAGAGGTTGTTATACCAGTTTGAAATTTGAAATCTGAAATTTGTAATATTTATTTTTTATTTTATAACTTTTAATTCTTAATTTTTTATGTTTTAAATCTTAAATTTTAAAATGTAATTCTTACTTAGAATATTCTTATTCGTTGCATTTAAAAGAGCAATTCTTGTATGCTAATATAAACTTGAAATAAATCTAAATCTAAATAAATTCTACATGTCAAAAAGACATAAAACGAAGCGAGCGAGTTCAGTTGTTCACTTACAGTGAGTACGTTCAGTCATGTGCCAACTGAAAGAGAGTACCAAGTTAATGCGCAAACGTATGCGGCAACGATGTGATGGCAAGTTTGAACGCGTGATTCGGGATGCCATCAGGACTTGGGTTGTAGTTTTGCTTAACATCGATATGGGTTGTAGTTTGCCAAATTCTTCAATGGGCTGGAAAGCCGTCTACTGTGGGAATAGTATTTCAACTTTGCTTCAGTACCAGTGTGTTCGTGGGTGTCGGTCATCTTAACACCTTCAGCTTTTTCATAACCAGTTTGTATGCACTACCCCAAAGAGTTGCTACCGTCTCATCACATAGTTTCAGAATGCATTCTCGCTTGCTGTTTTGGATTTTTTTTTTAAGCCTATTTGAGCAGACGGTAAGATTGGTAGAGTACGTCGAAGGTGTAGAAGACATTGTATCGACGCTATACGATGCTCAGATTACAATATGAGTGCTTGCTCGGTTTTGTCATATAAAATAACATTTGACATGACTCCTTAAATTCGGAACCTACTTATTTCCACTTAAATTATAGCCTGTATTACGGGGCTATAAAATGCGGTACCAAAAAAGCTTTTGCTTGGTAAGGAAAATTCGAAATGGTACATTACACTTAGTCGCTTAAAGAAAGG